>JAQFVV010013614.1:0-92559 GCA_028023455.1 Epiperipatus broadwayi | reverse complement strand
TTTTATTTGCGAACTTTTATTAAGTTTTTATTTTAAATTAATGTAACGACATATTTATATATCGTTACAATATATATATATATATATGTGTGTGTGTGTGTGTTGAGATGATAATCTGGACCAATTGATAAGTGTTGTAGAGCATGATTATGTATACTGGATGACGTTTATTTTTTTTTGCACTATGTGGACATGTGTATCAGCGGAATAAGATGGAGTAGAGAGCTGGAGTGAGCTTGACAGTCTGAGTTCAAATCCCTTCTATATTACATTAAGTTAGGTGTAGGCAATATATTTGTATTTAAATATTAAATAAGGCTTTAATAAATTTATAACAAATTTGAATGTTCCAAGATTTAACATCAAATTCTAGAGGAATGATGATAATTAAATAAGAATAATATTATGTGTGCAGTCAAAAGACTTATTAAGACAAGATTTTGCATTTTTATTACTATGGAAACATGTAAATTTTACAAAAAATATTAGATAGTCCATGAAGATTTAATATCATTTCAAATAATTGCATAAATATAATATTTCTAAATTGTTGGTTTGTTTGACTAACACATTCTTATATACTATAGTAATCTTATTTCTTTATGTAACTTTTTTTTCTATTCTCCTTTTTGGTGGCTTTAACATGTCTTATTCTAATTTTGTAGCTAAATACCTTCACCTTGTTAATTGTAAACTGAGGAGTGGTAAATGTTTTTTTTCCTAATAGTACCTTCATCTTCTATACATTAAAACATTCAACTCTTTATTGATTGTTTTATTTTATTTGCCTGATCTTTGCTTTATAAATAATCCATCTTTTGAACCAGTTGATTTTCTGATCATTTGGAACTCTCTTTCCAAGTTGATACTGATCTTCATATACAACCTGTTATCTACAATGTTATATTAAAAATATTTCTTAAGACTACATACTTGGAGGCAGTAATTTCTGAAATTTATATTTATTTTAGAAATATTGATATTCTTTCTCTATAATCTACTGTAACTTGTTTTTCTTTTGTCAGTATCATCCAATCAATTATTAGACATTATGCTAATAAAAACAAATCCCCTACATCTTTAGTTAAGAAACTTGGTGCTGTTAATTTGAAATTGAAAGCCACTTTTTGTGATCCTGCTTCTGTTCATTCAATTTGATTTTAATGATAATCATCAATATCATGGTATTACAAAGTCTGACATTATGCTTACATTCAAATCTTTACCTGATAGCATTCACCTTGATTTTGAATAAACGAGCCATTGCAATAAGTATTAGAATCTTATAAAAGCTTTTCAAAGACAATAATAGCATTTCCCTTCACTCATGCTCTAACTTTTTTTTTCAGAAGTCATCTAAAACAATTTTTAAATTTGTTTCTGCTTATTCTAATGCTATGAAATTTATTCTAATCATTCTAACTGATACTCCTCCAACCTAAAGTTACTTTTTTCAATTCTTAATCAAATCCGTTGCTGCTTATATTGATCTTAATAATTGTACATACTCTAGGAAAATAGTCTTTTGAGAAGCCTACAATATGATTCAGGATGCTAGGAAACCTTAACTATTCTCACCTTTCTTTACTATCACCAATAAACAGATAATCAAAAGATTCAAATTCTGATATCTGGAGCTAAAATATTTTGATTTCCTTATCAAAATCAATTTAGAAGTTCTCCATATTAGTCTTTTATTAACACAGCAATCAATGCATGCTAACATTAACCCCTTTGTTTTTTTTTGTCATAAGTCTGAAGAAACAGTATATCATTTTCTACTCCAGTTTTTTGCACTTTTTATCTATAGAAATATCATTGTGTCAATAACAAAATCACATCATTTTTCTATTACTACTCTCATTCACAGCATAAAACAAGACCTTTTTTCTTCTTAGGATTACTATTTTTTTATGTTTACACTTTTGTTCCTAAGATATCATTTTTGTTTTAGCCATACATCTAGAAAATCACAATCACTGTTTTACAATAAAATTTCAAAAATTAAAAACAGAAACAGTCAGTGTTCTTGCCCCTCCAGGCATTGTTGATAATACAAGAAGTCTGATTTATTTTCTGATCCTATTATAAATTGATAATTTCATTTATTTATTTTTTCCTTTTTTTTCTTTTTTATATGTCTTTACTTTGTATTTACAAAATGTACCTTTTGTAATTTATATATCATTGTATTTGTTAGTTCTTTGATGATAAACTTTAAAATATCCAATTAAATTTCAAATCATTTTTTTCAAGTTTGTAAAAAAAAAAGTGCCTAATAAAAATTGTTAATTTAAAAAAAAAATAAGAAGAAGAATTTAAATAGTGAATATTAAAAATTTACAATTCAGTTCTTTTAAAGCCTCATAAATAAAATTAAGAGGATTCTGTTTAGCTAATAGCAAATTTTATGCTTTGATTTTTAGAAACATCTGAGTAAGCTAGGACAAAATATGTGATTTTCATAGTTCTACAGTTAGCATAAAACTGAAATTAGTTTATTGGCTTAAAATACATAATTACTAACCTGACATCAAATCTGTGTAAGTATGTAAACAAACTGATATGAGTTCAAATTAGTATTATTTAATCTAAGGAAGTTATATGCTAAATGTTAGGTGCATTAGTTCTAGCTTTAAATCCTAAGTCCTAACTGATAAAACAAAGCTCTTTCATTCCGTGTTCATTTATTATTTAAATTTACAGTACATGGCTCTGCAGAAAAGTGGAAAAAACACGGTTAGAAACATAGAAATAACCACATGAAAAAGTCATATAACTTTTTGTTGGTATTACATTTTGTCATTTGAATAGACTAGTTTTTTTATTATTATTTACAAATAATATATATTTATATTAACATGAGTGTTTTCATACGTTAAAAAATATCGAATATTTCCGAATTTTTCAGTCTGTAAAAAAAAAAAAAAGTTTATTACATATATACCAGTCAGAATACTACTGATGATAATATTTTCGATAATCGCTAGCAAAATAAGTTCTTAACAAGCTTTGAGAATATCCCCAATCCCAGACTGGTTTCTGCTACTGGCGTAGTCAGTAAGGTGCTAGGATATTCAAGCATTAGATTAAAAATACCAGGACAAGTCCAGCACTTTATCTAATGTATAAAACTATTAAGTAGAAAGCTATTATTTTATACATATACAGTGCACTATTAAGGACTACATTTTGAAAGTATAAACATATGTACGTAACAGATATATTTTCTATTTAAAAAAAAAAATCTTAAAAGGCATTAAAGTTTTTAAAAGTTTATTACATATAATTCTGAACTTATTTATTAACTTTATTTAATTTTTTAATACTTTTGAATTTGATGGCTTTCATTAAAATAAAACATTAATTAGAATGCTAGATTATGATTATATTATTTTCATTTGCAAACCTAAAATGTTATTTCATTTATCTTTGTTCGATTTTAAATTGAGTCAACTTGATTCAATTTCATCAATTGCTGAGTTCTATTAATGGAAAACAAAAAATCTAAACTGCCAATCGGTTGCAGTTATTAGATTAAAGAAGCAATCATAAAATCACAATTGAAATAAATGCTTAATACAACATCTTTTGAATGGATATTTTATAAAAAGAATTTTATTTAATTATTTGGGGGGAAATGAATAAAAACAATAGACATTTTCATTACTTTTGTAATGAAATATGTCACAAACAAATGATTACTGTCAAATTTGCCTGCTTCTAATTATCCTTACCATTATCTTTTTTTTAAAAAAAAAATGGGATTTTTTAATAAAATTTTTATATAGAATTAGATTTTATTTAAATATACAGGTATAATACCATTAATCTAGCATTTTTGGCTTATAGTATCCTTAGATTAACAATTTTATTGGATTAAGTGAATATGCAGTAATAATTTGACCATAATAAACCTCTAACCTCTCATTATAAACCTATTTTATATATTGTTATATTTAATATTTTTGGGAGTTATAAAATTTATATGTATTTATAATACATATTTTATTGGATTAATATAATATGCAGTAATAATTAGACAATAATAAACCTCTGGCCTATTACTATAAACCTATTTTACATACTGTTATATATATAATATTTTTACAAGATATAAAATTTGTATGTATTTTAATACTGCAGAAACACTCAAAACACACATACACACACTAAATATATATATATATAACAATTTTAAATCTCATCATATACATTCCTATGATTTGAGAAAGAAAAAGCTCTGAGGAAAGTACTTGTTATTGTATTGAAACGTCAGCTATTTAGTTATTATATTTTTATTATAGAAAAGCAAAATCTCCCAGAAATAATACTAAGAATTCATTGTTTATCAATGAGAATATATATATATATGGCATAAATTGTACAATATTTTTTTAAAAATCTTTAAAATAAAATGTTTTAAGAAGTTGAAAAGGTAATACAAAAGAAAAGTTCATTTTTTGAACAAAAAAAATTGTCTTTTTACAATTTGAAAAAAGTTATTTAAAAACCTGTTGGGGGAATTTTAAAAAGACTTTGCTAAAATGATTTCTTGATTAATTTATTTTAAAACTTATATTTTATTCCTATAGTACTGTATATATTTATTGAATTATAGAACAGTACTTATACACTAAAGATACTTTTGGAACCATCGTTTTGACATATATTATTATATTTTTAAATCCCTTCATAAGCTATTTATTAGTGATTTTTAATAGCCACAGTATTACAAATACTTATCACTAATTTCATAATTATTCAACCATAAGGTGTATTTTTGCATTAAATAAATGTCATGATAATAAATAAAAATACATGGAATTTGCATTATTATTAATCAGCCTTCTTAATTTAATAGCATTTAAAGGACCATATCTTTCTTTAATCTTATTTTTATATGTGTTTGTATATATTGATTATTTATTGTATTAGCTTACTGTTTTCTATACATATCTTCCATTTTAAAAAAAATGTATATTTAAATAAATTTCTATTTACTAGATTTATAAAAATGTATCAAGATAAAACAACCATTAACCCTTAAACCGCTAATTATATTATTGGTTGTATGAGGTAAAAATCAAATCTTTTAATTGGCCAACTCACAAACTGAAGACAAAGCCTATTGTTAAAACATATTCGCCTATAATATTAAATTCAACTCAGATATGTTTATAAAAAGTATATTACTAATTTTTCAGGTTATGAAGAGAATGAAAGTTCTTTCAAAAATAAATTGCTATTTATTTATTCTAAAATATTCAATTTCGGCAACATAAAAGCTATAATATAAACAAAAAGGTCGACTTTTACGTTATAGAAAAGTAAATATTTTTTTTTACTAAATCTTAAATATTTTTACTAAAATCTTCAATATTTTTCGAAAATAATTTTGTTTTTTTAGTATTCTCTCTGAAAATAATTTGTAATTTCTCAAAATATTCTTTTATAATACTTTAATCATATTCGAAATGAAAATCTCAGTGTTTTTCTTTATTTTCTTTGATCAGGCGTTTTCTTTGTTCTTTCCAGCCAATCAGAATGTCTTTTTCGGCTGAGAGCATGCTAAGAACCAATCACAACTCATGTTTTTTCTTTGTTTAGGTTTAAATGCGTTTTTTTTTATTTTTTACTTGTAAAATAATTCGGAAGAGGGCACCATCTTACAGAACTTTTAAAAACCTATTCAATACCTGTCAAACAAATATTTTAGCATAAGAACTGGCAGAGTTAGAGTGACGTCAGATGTCGACGAGGAGCCTCGTAAGAGGCGGGAAAAGGGTTAAATATTTTATTGCTAGATAAAAACCTATACAATGATATTCAACTATGAAATATTAAAGAAAATGTTTAATAAAGAGGTTTTCAAACATTAACAATGATGGTTTAATCTGTTTTATTTATTGTTGATTTTCCTTTTAGTTCGGAAATGCTTGATATTCATTTAATGATCAATAAATTAATAGCAAAGGGTACTTGTCAAAAAAAAAGGTAACCACTATTTAAATCAGATTGTTTCAGCAGAATCCACATCATGTAGTAATTTCCTTATATGATTTGGGTCATAAAATAACAGACTTTGGAATTTGGGGTATTTGGCTCATGCCCAAAACCTGTGAATTTTGATACGCAATCTTCTTAAAAACTCCTAGCCAATAATTTTTTCAATTTCTTTTTCTGTCTAATAAATAATAATAGCATTTTTTTTATTTACATTAAGATATGGTATTGACTAATGAAGCAAAAGGTATTATTAAGTATGTTAGTATTTCTTTATCTATTAGATTGCTCAGCTGATGCAAGATGGCATCTATATTATGATAGAAAATCTCAATAAGTTTTTTAACAAGAGCCATTACAATTCACAAGTAAATACATATTTATTTACATTATTTAAATCCATAGACCATACATAAATGAGGTTAACTTGACATCTGAATTGTAATGGGTTTCATTGTTAACCTGAAAAAAATTATTACATTTGCTAATCATTTTATTTACCTGGAACAGTTAATGCAAAAAATCATTTTATATTGAGTAAGCAATTTAAATAGGTGCTAATATGATTATTAATAGGCTTTGGTTTATCTAAATTAGTTTCAAACCCATCCAGAAATTTTTTGAATAAACTCCAGCAACTATTATTTTTAATAAGATTCCATGTTTGATTTTTTTTGTGTGCAATTAATTTATATATAATATTATAAATATTTAAGGTTTCTAATAATTTCAATAAAAAAATATTTAAAATTAATATTTTAAAATTGTGAAAATAAGTATCTAACTGAAAATCTTACTGATAACAAAGGAATATATCATTATTAGCTTCACACTACCTATTCAAAAAGTTTGAAGAACAAAATATTAGATATTCGAATTTTATGTTATAACAAAGGAACACATCATTATTGGATTCACAATACCTATTCAAAAAGTTCGAAGAATAAAAGATTAGATAGTAGAATTGTATGTTATTAAAAATGATATATTTAGAGTTAGTTTACATCAAAGATAAAAAAAATTAAAAGTTAATAAAATATTGTTATTAAAATATTTCATTTACAGTTTTTACAAAAATGTTTTTCTTAGCCTATAATGACTGTTTCCAAGGCTATTTTTAGTTTTCGTAATGTACTTTCTATACTTTCTAAGAGCAATCACTTTAAAAATAAAATGTTTTCCAAGATAATTCCCCCCTAATGATGTAGTTTTGGTTTAATAATAAATCTTTTACAAAAAATATTGCATCATAATCATTAAAATTACTGAAAAACACATTTTTGTAACATTTAGTGGCATGGTAAAACAATCTAAAGTATCAGCCAATCAGAAATTGCCACCTCCTTCATAGTTTTGTCAGAACAATCATGCAAAAGTGTTCATAAAAGTCCATATACTGCTGACATCTTTTGGAATTTTTTAAAATTAATGCATTAAGATAGAAGCTTCATACAAAAATTGCTGCAGTCTGTTGCACACCATAATTGAATATAAACAACACTTTAAAACAACATAAAAAGTAGCAATCATCATACCATTGTACTGCCTAAAATGTCAAATATGATAGTTACGTTTGTGAAAAACTTACGTTTTGATGATTATGTGCTGTAAAAATTTGCATTCTACTTTACTCTTTAGATAATCACAAAAATTATTTAATTCTATTCTTTAGCTAACAATTTTTTAATAAATTATATTTATTTGTCTGTGCTTCTCTATCTGTTTTACTGTCAATTTATCTTTTATTTATTGATCTACTTAACTAGTGACTTACCTAATTAACTTTCTATTTATCTCTTTATTTATTTATTTATCTATGTATCTAACAATTCATCTTTCTATTTATTTATCCTGCTATATGATTATTTGCCTACCTATCCTGATCATGACATATACCAAGCCATTTAAATACTTTCTTATCTATCAATTTGTCTATATAACTGCATGTTTATATATTCTCTATCCATAACCTTATGCATATATATGTGTGTGCATGAGTTATTTGTCTATCTATTGCTTACATAATTATTGTCTATTTCTCCATCTATTTATCTATTCGTGTGTTTATCTATCTATCTATCTATCTATCTATCTATCTATCTGTCTATCTATCTATCTATCTATCTATCTATCTATCTATCTATATATATATATATATCATATGTTAACAATTTATACTCATTTATTTATCAACTGATCTATCATCTTATCTAATCTATCTGTCTACCAACTTATTTATGCCATCATGTTCTTTATATATATATATATATATATATATATATATATATATATATATATATATATATATATATATATATATATATATATACATCTATTTGCCTACTTCTCTGTTATGTATCCATCTATTTAGCTCTATTCATTTATCAGTTTGTCTAACTACTGTATATTAATCTCAATCTTTTTATATATTTACATTCATACAATTCACCATTTGACTTCACATATATCTGTATAAATGTTCAAGCAGATTAACTTGAGTTCAAAACCTTAGATTAATTTGACTATGTTTTTTACCTTGTATAGTAAAAGAGAATTAAAGTTGTTTCTGAATGCTTCCAATTTTGAATCTCATACCCCCATTTATAAAGATAAATCCAAAAAGTTGTTTGAGAATGAAGATTTCAGTGCAATGAAAAATCAGTTGATTATTATTTTTTGAAGGATACAGTGTATGATACTAAAGTAGGAAACAATACTTAAAAACAGAAGAAAACGGAAAATACCTTTTTCCTTTTCGTTTTTTATGTTGTACTAATCCTTCGAAATCAAATAGAATGTTATAAAAACATATTTATAAACAACAAAACATAACACTTATATTAATTATATAAAAAGCCTTTTTCGGCAAATTTATTTTTTGCCCTTTTCAAACATGTCTTCCAAAAATACTACGACTACATATACATAGCGACATCTATGTTAATACATGATAATTAAAAAATAAAAGACAAAAGAATAAAAGAACTATACAACTAGTATAAACAATTCATATAGAACAGCTGAAACTGAATTGGACAGCCTATATTATCATATAACTTATACAACTCTACTATAATTTAAATCTTCATTTGAAAATCATCCAAACAATTATCCACATCAGTTATCTATCCATTCTTTTTATCAACCATTTATTATTCTTCCAATAGACGCCTTATATATATTCATACAATTAGTTTTATTATACATAATATAATTTGTTTCATATAATCTGTCTTAACATCTTTATATAATTTAAGCCTTATACTATCAGTACAATTAATTTATGTCAGTTTGCAAATAATGAACATATAATTGACTTATCATCTTCCTATCAACACCATTTTCCTACTCTTTCCTCAATGTTGTCTGCCCAAATAAACCATATTACAAAATTTACAAGTAATTTTATAATTCCCCTTTTATATGTATCTCGTCTATTAACCTATAATTAGTTATTAACTTATCTAAATTTCTACTATTGCACCCACATTAATATTTACCAAATATTCCTTTTTCATAAAATTTGTATATTAGGTAAATATGAAATTTTAATCATTCTTCTTATCTAAAAAATGAAGAAATGATTAAAATTTATATTTACTATATACAAAATTTTATAAAAAAAGAAAGATATGGGGTAAATAGATATAATAATTATAGGTTAATAGACGAGATACAATATAAAAGGGGATGTTTATAAAATCTTTAAATTTTTAAATGTTTATTATGGGCGAGACACAAATGCGAAAAATAGGAACATAATGTGTATCGATAGGAAATGATAAGTCAGATATATGTTCATTATTTGCAAACTGACATAAAATTAATTGTACTGATAGTATAAGGGCTTTAAATTATATAAAAGATGTTAATAGACAGATTATAGAACAAATTATATTATGTATAATAAAACTAATTGAGAAATATAAAGGCTATTGGAATGAATAAAAATGGTTGAGAAAAAGAATGGATAGAAACTGATGGATAATGTTTGGATGCATTTGAAAGAAATTTAAATTATAGAGAGTTGTATAAGTTATATGATAATATAGGCGTCCATCGTTTCAGCGTTCTATAAATTGTTTAACAGTTGTAGTTTTTACTTTTGTCTTTATTTTTAATTATCATGTATTAACATAGATGTCCATGTATATGAGTCAATATTTTGGAAGACGTTGAAAAGGGCAAAAAAAAATTTGCAAAAAACTTTTATAAATTAATATAAGTGTTATGTTTTGTTGTTTAAAATGTTTTAAACATCTATTTGATTTTAAGAGGAAACTATTTTCATTTTAACATATTTTGTAGTGACTGCAGAAAGGATTTCTGTTAACAGAAAGTAAACTCTTTAATTCTCTTAGAGGCCTTAAAAAAAGTGAGCAAAGCAAATTCCTAATGTCTCCTCAATATGTTCTTGTTGTTGAAGCTGTTATTACCATATGATTATTCATATAGTATCTAAACATGGATGGACTGCTCATTAACCCCAACATTAGTAAATTTTGACTTTTACTTGTGAGTTTAAGATCAAGAAACATATTGATAATTCTTCTCAGTTGAGTGAGAGCTCTAAACTAAAATAATAGTTGAGTTTTATGAAGGCAGAATAAATATATGTGTGAATAAACTTTTTAATAGATATTAACAATCATAAGAGACAAAACTAAATCATGGCTCTTATTCTCAAAGACTGTAAAGTCATCAGCCAAATCAGCATTTGGTGGCTAAAAACAGAGGGTGCTGAGAATTTCCTGATAGTGTATCATGGATACCATTTAATGATGACCTTTTATTTAGTTTACCACAACTACAGATCACTTTCAAATAAAGTAAGATTGCAAGAATTGGAAGAAAAAATGTCTAATATTAAATGGGTCATTATTGGACATTGTGAAATTAGAAGAAAAAGTGAACAGGCAATTGATTTAAAAAGTAGGCATGTACTAAACTATGAATGCATAAATACTGGAAGTGGAAGAAAATATTGTGGATATTTATAAGTGACAAGATTATTTAGTCAAATTAATGGGAAGATAGCAAATATAGAGAATTCAGGTTTAGGCCCTAATATGTTTTCATTGTGATAAAGAAGTAGAGGAATTTTATATGAATGTACAAAAGACTTTTGATCAGATCAAACAACATTTTTAATTTGTCATCAGAGACTTTAATGCTAAAATTGATAAATAAATGAAATATGATAGAGGGTAAATTTGGTTATGGTGATAGAAATGAGAGAGAAAATAGACTTCTGGAGTTTACAGAAGAAGAAAAACTTTATATTAGAAATTCCTTCTTTAAAAAAAGAAAACGCTAGATGTAAATAGACATGAAAGTATCCAGATAAAAGTACAGCTGATTATATTTTGATTAGCAGAAAATATGTATTTTAAAATTATAGTGTTCTTGATAAATTCAATACAAAATATTATCAATTAGTGTAAGATACATGTTAATGAAATATCAGAAAGACAAAAATTATTAAAAAAACGAGTGTGTGTAATTGATATCCCTAATCTTCAGAAACATTCCAATGAATTTAAATAAGAATTTGCAAGTCAATTTAAAATATCAACAGATTTTCTATATGATTCAGATTTGAATAACATCATAAGGAAGATAACTGATACACTTTTAAAAACTGCAACAAAGACAGCTAGTAGAAGAAAACGGCAATTGAGCAATAAATGTCTACTGAGACAATAATTAATAAAGAAAGAATACACAAAAATATATATAAATAATGCATTAAGAAGGATTAAATATGTAGAATTTTGTAAAATTGTTTGAAAAATAGTTAATAATATAAAAAATATAATTGTGAGTTAACAAGAAAAGTTAAAAGAATGAATAAGACACTTAAAAATACACAAGATCTTGATACTGGTAGGAAACTTACTTCTGCAATATGTAATAAAGATCGAACTATTACTAAAAAAAGAGATGACATCATGAAATGTGTAGAAGAGTTTTTTGAATAATTATATTGCAATAAAAAAACAAGAAAAAGTACCTTCTACAATTACTGTATCTTCTAAATTTCCCTTTATTTTAAATAAAGACGTGAGATATGCAATTAAATTTATGAAGAAAAAAAAAGCTTCAGGTAATGATGGATTATAATTAATATCTTAAAAAAAGTAGGTGAAAAAATAGAAAAATGTTTGGAAAAATTATATTCCAAATGTCTAAATGATTAAGATGTACTAGATGATTGGATAATGCAGTATTAATATTATGATAGGCAACTAAAGAAAATATAAGACATTACAGGACTATCAGTCTTTTATCAGTTCTATATAAAAAAATTATCCAAGATAATTACAACTCATCTACTACAAACTTTGAATTTTAACAAACTAAAAAAACAAACTGGATTTAAAAATGATTTTACTATAGTGGATTTTATCCAAGTATTAAGAGAAGTTATAGAAAAGGCCAATGAGTATGAGATGCCATTTGTAGATTATAAAAAGGTTTTTGATTCTATAAAAAATTCTTTAGTGATTAAAGCATTGGATCATCAAAATAAATACCCAAGATATCATATCCTGAAAATGTTATCAAAATACAACAGCAATGATTAAATTCCATTATGATATTAGAATGATTAACATTGGGAAAGTTATATGACAGGGTGATTCCATATTTCCACAACATTTTATAACAGTTTTGCAAGAAGTATTTTGTGGATTAAAGTGGGAATCTAAGGGAGTAAAAGTAAAGTGAGATTATTTAAATCTAGATTTTGAAGATGATTTAATTCGTTTTTGCAAATAATGCTTCAGAAATTCAGAAAATGTTGCAAGAATTATCAGATGAAAATTAAAAAGTAGGACTAAAGATAAATGTTAAAAAGACTAAAGTTATGTTCAATGGATTTTTTTAAAAGATGAAAATAAAGATTGATTATGATGAGTTAGAAGAAGTTAACAACTACAAATACCTTAGTCATATTATTATTACAGATGGAAACATATTGGATCAAATTAATCATAGAATTAAACTTTGTTGGAGCACTTATGCTAAAAATAACTTAATATGAAAAGGAAATATGTCTATATGTTTGAAAAGGAAAGTTTTTAATAAATGGGTTTTATCAGTTTTTGTGAATATGAGATTTGTATACTTTATGGAACAGCTATATAGAAATATCATCCCACTCATAGAATATGGAAATATGTATGTTAGAAGTAACAAGAATGGGTTGAAAATAAAATACATGAGTTAGAGAACATACAGATGTTGCTGACATCATTGAAAGAATTAAGGATTGAAGGGAAGTTGGGTTGAACATATTACTAGAATACTTGATAACAGATGGACTGTTGAAATCTAAATTACAGAAATTGTAAATGTTCTAGAAAAAGACCACATTCAAGATGAAT
Source organism: Epiperipatus broadwayi (assembly GCA_028023455.1). Classification (NCBI taxonomy): domain Eukaryota; kingdom Metazoa; phylum Onychophora; class Udeonychophora; order Euonychophora; family Peripatidae; genus Epiperipatus; species Epiperipatus broadwayi. Next base: position 79,165 of record JAQFVV010013614.1, on the reverse strand, counting down.
GAATGAGATAAGGAAGTGTGCTGGAATGATGTGGAAAAAAAAGACTAGAGATTAGGCTAACTGGATTGAATTTGGAGAGATCTTCATTCTGAAGTGAATCAATAATGATTAAAAATGATTGTGATGATTATGGAAACTGGACAATTAAGTTATTTGCTGTGACTAATATAGAAAAATAATATGACAGCAAGAAATGGTTGTTCAAAAATGTAAAAAAAAAATTATCAATAAAAGTTTTCAAATGATAAAAAGTAAGCCAAAATAAATTTAGAATGAACCATTTAACATTCACTTAGACTTCTGTAATTTTATTGATATGCACAGTATTAGTTTATAAATCTCGTTACATAAATTAATACTTATTTTAAGTAATAATAATGCTTATGTGAAAGAATTAGTATTCACTTAAAATTCAGTACTTGCATGTCTATTTGTATTTTTAAAAAAAAACTATTTATTTATTAAATGATACTCTTTAATCTCTGTTACTTTATGAATAGTTGTATTAGAGGCATTAGATGTTTGAACAGTCAAAACAGATTGAGAACAAAAGTAATTTTTAATTGATTCACTAAATTGCATTACTCATATAAGAATTATTTCAAAAACATTTAACCATTGAATACTACTTTAAACTTAAGAACTAGATATAATAGTCTAGTTAATAAATATATGTTTTTTGAATAAACAAATTTGTCTTGCATAAAGAAATATATATTCTAGACATTATTAAAATGTAAAACTTCAGTTATATATATTTATGTAAGAATATATAACTGTCACTGTCTTCTGAGGTTAAAAAGCAATTCTGGTAAACAATCTACATGATATGTAAGACAGACTTCAAGGTTGATATATTACAACACTTTGGTATATATATATGAAAAAAAACAAGTTAAACTTGCTAACGCTTGTATTTATGATCAATAGATGGCGTTTTACCAAAAACACCATCAAGCGTATGTTTGTTTACATAAACATCAGAGTAAGGCATTCACTATATCGTTAATTCCACCTTCAGATCATGATTTCAAGCTTATTTGCTATCATCCGTGAAGGGTAGGAATAAGAAACTAGATCTAAACACTAACTCTGAGCATTTATGAAACAATTTCTATTCAGCTTGCAAGCATGAATTTTTTAGACACGTAATGTCTTCAAACTCAGAATAGCAAGCCAGGTAGCTATAGGAGTCTGATATCAGTTCAGTATCACCACATAGTAGAAGCCTCTGTAATACATATCATTGCAAGAAAACCTCAAAAGGTACATTTATGAAAAACAAAAAAACATGTTAAATTTGTTGATGCTTGTATTTATGATCAATAGATGGTGTTTTATCAAAAACACCATCAAGCATATGTTTGTTTACATAAACATCAGAGTAAGCATTCATTATCTCTATTGTTAATTCCACCTTCAGATCATGATTTCAAGCTGATTTTCTATCATCAGTGAAGGGTAGGAATAAGAAACTAGATCTAAACACTAACTCTGAGCGATGAAACAATTTCAAGCATTATCAAGTTTAACTTGTTTTTTTGTTTTTCATAAATGTACCTTTTGAGGTTTTCTTGCAATGATATATATTGCAGAGGCTTCTACTATGTGGTGATACTGAACTGATATCAGACCCCTATAGCTATCTGTCTTGCTATGCTGAGTTTGAAGACATTACGTGTCTAAAAAATTCACGCTTGCAAGCTGAATAAAAATTGTTTCATAAACACTCAGAATTAGTGTTTAAATCTAGTTTCTTATTACTACCCTTCACTGATGATAGCAAATCAGCTTGAAATCATGATCTGAAGATGGAATTAATGGTAGAGATAGTGAATGCTTACTCTGACGTTTATGTAAACAAACATACGCTTGACGGTGTTTTTGGTAAAACACGATCTATTGAGCATATATATATATTGTAACCCAGTGCTTTTGGCACTTGGTTTTATTTGGCATTATTTCTACAAGAAATCAATGCTATTCTTTAAGAAAAATAAAAAGATAAAATAACAATAGTAATAATTGGTTAATAAAGTGTGCTATTCACTCACCTAGGCATGGTTTGTGTGAATAACTAATAGATTTCCTAATGCAATATCATATTTTTAAAAGAACATGAATAATTTAATGAAGATATTGTTTATTAGAGCAAATTAATAGAATGTAAAACAAATATCATAAACAGTAGTTGATTTTTAAATGGGTAGAGAAGAAAAGAAAAGATAAATGTCTTATCATAAAGAACAGCAACTTCTGGTAAATCCATTTGTAGAAAATAATTTATGAAGAATTGAAATCACTGATAATTATTGTTAATTAAATGTATTTATTATTTTCATTGTCAAATTACTTTGTAATCCATTTAAATAATACTGAAAACTATATGATTGTAATAAGTTTTTCCTTTCTTTTATTTATGTTATAATCAAATGATTATTGTTTTTCCTAGAAGAGGTTGCTAGAGGTAAAAAAAATGACCAATGACACACTCCATTTTTTTTTTTAGAGATAGTCTGTTAGTTTTTTTTAAAAGGTTGAACAGTACAAAATTTTGTAAGATTATTTTTTTTTGTTTTGTAAAGAAGAATTGGCAAGATAATGGAAATTTTATTTACAATGGAAAAATAAAACAGCTCTGGTAAGGCATTCTGCATTTTTTATGCTATTCTCTGCACTTTAAAAACCTTCTACATTTAAAGTTTTGCTTCATGAAAATTAAAGTTTTAACAAAATCAAGGAAAATGAAGCCATTAACTAGGGATAATAAGCAATTTATTATTTTATCTCAGTTAAAGAAAACAAATAATTTCCAAGTGGGAAATAATTATTTAGTAACTTATTATCATTTGTTAATATTTTCTTGGTATAAAAAAATAATAATAATTGAAAGAAATATTATGAAGAAAAGAAGAAGAACTAGAAACAGTTTTTAGCGCTCTTTCTATGAATCTCGTCTGCATTTAAAAATAATGCCATTATATACATTAAAATATGTTTTTATTCACCAGGAATTATTTAAAAGTGATAATAATAATTAATAATCATAATAATATTAAGCTGCACATACACCTGCATTTTTTATATAGAAAAAGAACCATATTTTTAAATAAATGGGAAAGTATATACGTGTATTCTTACAGAAAAAAACAACAACTTACTATTGGAAAAATCAAATTCTAAAGTTATAAATGAGAAGTATATATGTTCAATAACTTAATAATAAAAACAAATTATATATTGTATTATACACCAGTTGGAATTATTAAAGCTTCATATACGATGTAAATCAACTGCAGTTATTGTCATGATAATCTCTCAGAAAAGTGTGCATTTTCATCCATAAGTAAGCTAGCTAATTATACGTATAATATTCAAATAATATGTCTGTTTATCATCAATGTGATAATATTCATTTGCTTTAGGATCCAAATTTGTATCAGTCTAATCCAATTGGGAATTAAGCTTTGTTTTGCTATTGTTTTGTGTGTGTGTTTTTATTATTATGAGGGCTAAATAAAGGAAAACTTTTAATTAAAAAAAAACTGCGTTTATTACTTTCAGTGCTTCGTAAATTTGACTGGATGAAAACTCTTCACCTGGATAACCAGCTCACAAAAAAAAAAAAATAGTTCTGCTAATGAGATAATATGCATTTGTTTATTGAATGTTTTTTTTTTTAGAAAACTAATTTGTAAAATATTATTTTGTGATATAATATTATTATATGCTAGGATATATTTGTCATGCAATATTTTAAAAATCTTGTAATGACAAAGGTATGTCTTACTATAATTATTTTGGGTTAAGTTTGTATTTAAGATGAAATCTATGAAGCATATCCGATTTATTAAATGCAGTGACAGATATAAACTTTGCAGGTTAGGTACTTAAAAGAAAAATATTTTATATTTATTTAACTGGTAAAATAAATATTTTAATTTATCAGAAGTAACTTTAAAAAGAAATACAGGCTATAACAAGATATTTCTTGTTTAAAGGGTCAACAGAATTTATATTATGTTAATTTAGTAATTTAGTAACAGTTATTTTTTAATAGCACATCCACTTTATTTAGTGGAAGCTGATATGCTAGCTAGTGCTTTTGAGTGTTCCTTCATTAGAATTAAAATTATTATACTTTTATGCTGTCATGTCCATTGGTTTCAGATATTGATCAAAGTATACATTGTAACATAGGTTTATTGTGATTAGTGTGTTTTCTTATCTTGCCTAAATGTAGCGTTGATATATGCTTAATATCAGCATATGTAATACTTATAATGTATTTCATTTTGTGGGATGAAAATGATCTCCCCAAAATACTTTATTGTTGCATGAGAGGAATAGTTTTAGATATAATGTTAGGGTATGTTTGATAGCCCATGTGATCGATTCTCATGAATAGAACGATCAAGAGTTTATATAGCATTTAGGATGCTTAATTTGTTTAAATCCCAGGAGAGGATTATACTTGGTGTGTGTTCGTTTTATGCCTGAGTAAGAGGCAAGAAACCACCAAAATACTTTAGTGTAGTAGTTTACTCTGCAGACATTCGTTGTTATTCTGCATTCCTCATGTGAATATAAAGATAGTTCCACCATAGAAGGTGTTGATTATTGTGCTTTGTTTTAAAAGTTAGGGCAAGGATAAATGTTAGGTTTGAGGTGTTAGTTCCTCAAGGTGCACTTTAGTATCAATAGTGCGTTAATAACTGAGATCAATATCTGTATTGTGCTGCTGAATCTTGCTAGTAGTTGACAAGCATACCAATGGAAAAAGTAAGTTAAAACTGTGTAATTTAAAATGCTGATTTGCTGGAGGAATATTCAAATGCAATGTTTAATGTTAGTTAATAATTAAGTAATATTCATAGTTTAAATTACACTTATGAATAAAATATTTATCGTAACTTAAGTTAACATTAAGTTAAATGTAAGATGGTGAGTGCGACTTCTGATAAATGACCCATAATTAGAATAGGTTGTTCAATTAAAAACCATAACTTAATTAAATTTATTAGAAATAAATTTAGTATTTTGCGTATTTCATATTATAATTAAATCAATTAAAAACAAAAATAGTTAGTCAATAACTTTAAGTAAAAGCTTATAGAAAGTTTACCAAACTTATAAATTAGTGTATTGGTAAATGAGATGTACTTTTTAGTTAGTCAATTTGCATGATTGCAAACAGGTGAAGTTATAATTTTAATCCATACCTAAACAATAGACAGATTAATGTTGGTTTATGTTTTGTATCAGTGTGAGATTATTTAATAAATTTGTATTTTTTTTTTTTGTGATAGTAATAAATTATAGTCTTGTCAATATTTGTTGTAGATTCATTTTTTTTTGCTATGCTAAATATAAGTGTGTTTGCACAATATTTGCAAAACCTTTTCTTGAGTCCGAAATCATTTCAAACTCTCAAAAACTTAATATACCAGATAGACAAATTTAAGCAGATCGGAATATTTCATTTCATTTTATTTTAATGAGAATTATTTATGGAATTGCAAACTTCAGACTAAACATTTTGTAAGTGTAAAAATGAATTTATTCCCAAGTCATTAACTCTGACTGCACATTATTCCATTCACATTTTAGTTAAATTGTCGAAGTAATGAGTCTTAGTTAATTTATTGTGTTGTCATGGATGATGGAAGGACACAAAAAGCACCCTTGTCTTTTTATTATTCTGGCTGAGATTCTGGATAAAAGGGCTGTATTATTCAAAATTGTATGTCATTATTGAGTATAATTATTACCTCTTTAATTAATATAGTAGTTGCTGTGAGATATGAAGACACATTGACTGTGAAGTAAAGTAAATGTTTCCTATAGCCAACCAGAATGCCAGTCATATGTGACAGCACAGTACTGTCGAGCATTTTCCTAAATTAAACAAAGAAACCCTGAGATTATTATTGTCATTATAATTATTCTTTAATTAAGAAGTGATCAATTATTATTGATATTACAATTGTGGCATGGCTTAAAAGAGTTTAACTTATAATTGTGCTATCTGAAAAGTATTTTCAGATCATATTGGCAAATGATTTACATATTGGATATATTTTTTTTATTTTGGTAACATTAACAAGAACATGAGAAGTTATCATCATTGTTTAAAAGTGCAAATACTTATAGCTCAGAAAATGTGTTTTTGATAAAGAGAGGATGTTATTTTATTCTAAATTTTTAATTAGGGAATGATGACAGTTTTTTTTTTATCTTCCCAAGATATTTATTTTACTAATGATAATTTATTTTATGATTTAATTTCTTTCTTTGTATTAAATGCATATCTCTGCAGCTGAATCTACTTATAACTAACTGACCACTGAGCTAGGCTGAGTATGCACATTGGTGAGTTTGCAGACCACCAAGAATACACTTTATTAGGTTATTTCATGAGATGTCTAATTATAGAGGAGATTGATGTATTGAGCTTAAACTACATCTAGATTCATTAATACTAGTTACTATATGAGTTACTATATATTTAGAGTTAATAAGTTTATATATGTTTTTATAGATTAGAAATGACCGATTATCGATGGCTATGTTGCCACGATGATTAATAGTTATTAGGTTAGAATATATATATATATATATATATATATTGTTTTACTGTATTAATGATTGTATTGTTTTGAATAATTATATATATATATATATTGAAACAGTAAGGTCTGCTTTGCAGATCTTCGTTTCACCTTTTCTCACCTACTTCCTACCCTCATACCTTAGTTTGAACCCCAATCTATCGTAGTGTGTCTGCAATACACTTATATACCGAAAATCCTGCCTAATTTTAAATCACGAGCACAATGCTCGTATTATATATATAACTTATTTCCAAATAAAATAAAATATTATGAATTATGTATTTGTTCACATAATTTACATTTATTAAAAAGTAAGTTATATAAGTCATAATTGCGCACACACTATGATATCCATTTTAAAACATATCAAAATTATAAATTGTTAAAGTTATTTTGTTTGAATCTATTTACAAATATATTACCATCATAATATATTTTGATTTAAAATAAAATTCATTTAGTAAATATTTGTTTAGTAAATAGATTCAAATATTGCAATTTAAAAAGTAAAATCATTTTCTTTAATTTAATAAAAGTTATTCCAAATATTTCTGTTAAAATAAATGAGGGACAATAGTTTAATTAGTAAATGTTGTATAAGTTTATCTAAAAACAGCAGATGTCCACTTAAGGTTTTCTTTAATTAATAAAAGTAATTTGTAACTAAATCTAGTTTGTAATTCGAATGTCGACAGGGAAATTTACAAAAGAAATTAATTAATGTTGAATTCCTTTAGACATTCCGATGATTTAATTACAGCTGATAAGTCCGATATTTTTGTAATGCTCCAGGGCAGTTCTATTGTTAAATTCCACTATAAAAATGAGGTTTTTCTTTTGTTCTCCAGTTAGTTGGTATTCTAATGTTTCTAAAAGAAATCATTCTGAGTTCTATTCTATTAATTTGTAAATCTTGACATGACAGAGTAGAGTGCAAGAAGGCTATCTCTCTCTGAAATGGTCATATGCTGCCGTAGACCATCAGAAGTTATCACGGGCCCCGGAACTGCTGCTGCCGCTGCCAAAAATATGAACATTCCAAATTTTGCTGCTGAATTATAAAACCTGCCGAACATCTACCTGCAAATGCGTCTCCAGAGGTAACCTAAATTAACCCAAGAGCTCTTGTGATTTCTAACTAACATGCTATAGCTATTTAAAATTGTTTTCCTTATATTTCACATAACTTCATTATGTATTTCTTTAAAGTGTTTAAATATACTCAACATTTTGCTCTATCCTTGGGTTAATATTTTCTATTTATAAAGCTTTCTTTTATTTTATTATGATAATGTGTCCGAATCATCTTTGACCGAGTGAACTATTCCCTCTATTGAAAGTAAGATGCCGCTATTAAGGCATATTTTAAATTTATAATTTTCCAATTTTATTATCTTGCAAATCATCATTTGAGGGCGATTCTTTTCTTTAATATAATATAATTACATAGTTTAAAATCTACATGTTATTGATTTTAATCTAATATAAGAGTATGTGCGAGGTCAATGGTTAAATGTGTCCCTTAATGCATGATTGCGTATATAAATCTATACTTACTTTTTAAACCCGCAAGCATGCATTTTCCTATTTTAATTACCATGTTCTACTTTAATTATGAAGTTCATCATTGACGTCAAGAATGTGTGGACCCTTTTAAATGAATTTCGGGCTATTTGATTGGGCATTTCTCTTAATACGAGTAAAACCCATTTAGTATGTTTTTATATACACTAGTTTCATATTGCTGGTAAATGAATTGGTTGTTGAGACCACTTTGTTTTATTTTTCCAAGGATTCTTTACATGGCAAGGTCCGTTCTTTTCACTTATTGCAAGTTTCCAGGCAGAGGGTGTCCCAAATGACACCCCTGGGAATTAAACGCAATTGTCACACAGTCGCGAAGTTTCGGCTGTTCATCAAAATACTTTCCTATGAGTTAGCGGCGAGACGCCATCCGTAATCATTCCGGATATTTGATATTGTTTTATTTTATATTTATTTTACAAAGCATCCGTGACTTAAACGTGTCACACCCTCCAACTTTAATAAATTCATTATCAGCAATACTGACCTCCCAATGTAACTTTATTATTATTATTCTCAAATAAATGCTTTGATCACAGTCCCACTTTGTTGCTTAGTAAGCTTTTGTCCATGCTATTCTCGAAATCAATGAATATTTTAAAACACTTAATTTCAAATATTTTCTTAAACTTGTATACTTCCTCAAAGCACCTCACACATGTTCCTATCTCGTCAAGCACATTATCGTAATGCTATTAGCCCGAGGAATAGAATATATCACTTTGTTTTAAAACCATTTGTCATTTATTGAAATATAATGCTAACAATTATTTAATATGCATCCCTGTCTCATATAAGCAGACAGTGGCATTATATATATATATATATAAATAAATTGTGTGAAATTATTTAAAACTAAATTTGATCTCTTATTTTATTTGATTCCTATCACTGTCTCGGTCTATATATATATATTTTTTTTCTGCAGTTCTTTTGTAAATCCATAGACTTTAATTAGCCACTGAAACTTCTTTTAGTATAGAGTCTTTTGTTTCTCCCTGACCACCAGGCACCGGTCAAAGGTTATACTAGTAGTGGCACAGATGCGTTATCACGTAGATGGCACTGTGAAATTTGGGCTTTAGATTCGAACTTAGTATATCTAGAAGGCAACCCCTCCTAGAATGTTCAGTTTCATGTCTGGGGTTTGAATTCTGCAGTGTGTTAGCGAGATAGACGATTCTGACCGTTACAATATATATATATATATATATATAAGTTCTTTAACAGGAATTCTTTTTATACCTATAAAGTTTAAATGCTTGCATTTGGTATTTGAATGTTCATTCATTTATTTACAATCTTGCTTTTGAGTATAAGTAAAAAATAATTAAAGTAAATGAATAATGGAATGGCTTTATTTCTTGGGAGTTCATAAAAAGTTTGGACACCATAAATGCTAGAACTGGGATAGTTCTGAGAACCTTACATTTCAGAATCAGACACTTTAGAACAGAATATAAATAACTTAATGGTTTTATTGCTTGTATGTTCTTAAAACATTTAAGTGTCTAAAATGATAAAGTAGAGTCATGATTTATGGAGTTTGATTTACCACTCTATCCACTGTACCAAACCATGCACTGTAACTCGCTTGTCTTCATTTTTTAAAAATGTCACCCATTAAATTATTCAGTAATTTATACTTTTCTATAGTAATGGATATCCTTATCAATACTAAAAGATTTAAGTAGATGGAAAATAAGAATAAATTTAAACCATTCATAAATTAAATTTAAAATGTTAGAGAGAAATCTTATAACATCTGAAGAAAAATATAAATTAACACAAGTTTTAATTCCAAAATAAAATCTAATAAAAAATATAAATATTTAAAAGAAAATTTAAGTTTTTACAAACTATTGGTTATAAGATGATTAAATATGCAAACTTTAGTGTGAACTATAGTCATTAATACTAACATACAAAAATTCAAAATTACAAAAATAGTATTAAGTCTTGACCATTTGAAAATAACAGACTGTATAAATTCAGGTTATTCAAACAACGTGCATTGCACCAGGTTACACAGAAACTAACTACAGAGCATAAAGGCACACAGCATGTAGATACAGCTGATCACACAAAAAATGCATGGCTACAATAATAAAGATCTATTATTGTTTCTACATTTTTTTTTCATGCAATGCATAAAGCGGATTTACGGAATACCAGTGTTCCGTGAAACAAGCTTTGAGAACCTCTGAAATAGACTATTTAAATGATGGTAGATTATAAAAAGAAAGCTCAATAAAGAAAAGATTAAATTGGTATGGATATTCAAGGAACAGGTATAAAGATTATTGCTAATATTAAAAAAGCACAGTAAGATAAATCATTAATAAAAAAATAAAGTGGAGAAAATAATTAATTCATATAACCCAGGAGTGGGCAATTGTTTTGGCTCATGGGCTGCAGAGATTGGTGGAGAGCCACATCAGGGACCACTTTGTGGAAGCAAAGGTTACAGAGGGCTGCACCTTTTTTATGACCCAATAAACACACTGCTTTATTCCCTATATTACCAAAGAAATATTTGTTTGTTCATTCTTCATTAAACACACAACATTCATCACCGATTTTACATTTTTTCGGAGGGTTCATGATTTGACTAAAGTTGGAAATGTATATATTTGCTAATGCAAAGACAAAATTGAAATTAATCAGATCAACTGGAAAAGCACTGCACATCATATCTACACTGCACATGTGTATTGACATGGCATCCTAGTGGAAAATACGAATCTTTGATCGCGCACGGGAAGGAAATCTCAATTCAAAGCAGATTTTTCTGATTGTCTTGGTGGGCCACATGTGGCTCTTGGGCTACTGTTTGCCCACCCCTGATATAACCAATATATTTTCTATTAATTGTTATTATTATTATAAAGAAAATGTTCAATGCAACAAAATAAGCATTTACGTTTTATATGAAAAAAATGCGTTTTTATAAGACTTGAAAATACGTTGTTTATTACAAAATAGCAACATTTGTCTGATGGGTAGATTTGAAGAGAAGAGAGTATAATTAACTTTTATTGCATGTTTTTTAAAAACAGTTTTACTTTCTCAATCTGCCTGCAATAACAAACTTGCCTGTATAGTTTTATAAATTACTGTTTTTAGTTGTTTTTAACTTATATTTTTTATTTATTATCTTGCAATTCGCGTTAAAGTCATATTTTCAATTAAATGTGGAGCTTATTTTCCAAAAACAAGTTTAAGAATTTTTAAACTATGGTGAATTTTTTGTTTTAAAGTAAATGAACGTTTGTTAATATTTAATGCATTTTTAAATGAAGATATATAACTTAGCAAGAAATGTTGTAGACTGGAACTTGTCATCTGTAATACCTTAATTACTCTTGAAACTAGAATAAACTCCACTTGTAATGCATCATTTTAAATAAATTTATGTACTTTTAACCTACTACAACTTTCAATAAATAGTTTAAAAATAGATTACATCTATTCTAGATTTTTTTTGTGTTATTGAAAGTAAATGTAGAAAGAAATTTGTCTAATGTATAATGCACACATATACAGAATATATATTTATATATAGTGTCAACACCGTATTATCATCACCACAGCTTTCATGCTTAAATAATGCAAGAGGACATTAGCAATATTTTACCAAAGCAAAACTACATTTACTTCCAAATTGTAATTATTCTTAACAACAGATTGTTAATCTTCTATTGCTTTCTTTAATAATAAAAACTATGGTGATGTCAATGATATAGGTGTGCATAAATAGAGAGAATGTATATAATACTATAACAGTAATCTACTTTTCCCACAAGATGAATTTATTTCCATCTACAAATAATTAATTTTTCCTCCAAGTTTCAACTTAGATTACTATTCAAAATTGATGAATTACTGAGTATCTAACTTGTTTAATGATAGAGTAAAACAGATATGGAAACTAATCACCATCTTATCACACTGTCACTTTCAATCCTTGTAAATTTCTCTATGAAGATCTGGTGAAAAGGCTTTCATATTGTCAAGGACTTTTTTTAAAAAAGACTTTTTTTTACTTATATACACAGATTGTTATTACAAAAATGCAGTTTTTTTTATTTTTATGTGTCATAGCATCAGCCGGGAAGTGAACCCGCTAACCCAGGACAACTGCTTGTAAAGCAGCCATCCCTGACTTCTCGACCACCAATGCTTGACAAACAAAAATGTAGTTGATTTCACAAATGTCATAAACTCTTACTTTTGTTCCATTTTTCATTTAATACACTGCTTCCTTCCAAAAACATAATTTATAAAATGTTTTGCCTGTAAAACATTTATTTCAATATAGACTTCGTTTGGATACTTGTTTGTTTTTTGTCACTAAAAGATGTCACTTAGTAATAAATAAAAGATACAATCTACATGATTATGTTTAGAAAAATTTTAATTTAGTGAAGCTATTATATATTTTCATAATGTAATGATAGTATACTTATATGTTTTTTTATTATTTTTATTGACTGAATCTGGGTTAGGCTATTGGAATATTATAAAAGAGTGATCATTGTTACAGCAGATTAATAACAAAGGTAACTTTTTTCAATAAGATAGTGTTTTGCCAATATTTTCCTTATGAATTGCACTACTCATTTTTTACAGTGGCTATCTAAAATATTTTATTTGATGCTCTACTACTTTTTCAAAGTGATGGATTAAATATTTCAATTTGTTTTATATTCATTTTATGAGGTAAATTCATGTTAATCAGCACTGTTGATGGCCTGCAATTAAGAACATGGATTAATGTGTGATAAATGACAGGTCAAGCATTGGCGGTCGAGAGGTTAGTGACAGCTGCTTTACAAGCAGTTGTCCCAGGTTGGCAAGTTTGCTTCCCGGCTGATGCTATGACACATGAAAAAAAATATGTTTTAGACATATTAAAAATACAGTACAGCCATAAATTATGTATACAATCATGACTTCAATTAGATGCTTTTCAAAGAAAAATATAAACAAACAAACAAAAATGTAAATTAAAAAAACCATTAAAATTCATAATTTTATATTTGAGTTACCTTTTTTTCTCTGAGCACTATATGTGTTTATATATGTTAATAAAATTTCTTCACTTTATGTCAACATACATTTTATTCTTTCTTTATTATCCTTCCTGAATTTGATGTGCAGTATTTCACATAATAAATTATTTTCTAGGAGTAATGTTAGAAGTTTTACAAAATTTAAACCATACTTAAAGATAATACTGACTTAAAAAATAAATAAATTACAGAGACCATCATTTTTTATTAAATTAGTCTATTGTGTTTCTATTAATTGGTTTGGTATCAAGCTGTGGTGTCTACACTCTGAGTTTGTCTATTAAGATATTACAATATCACTAGTTTTTTATGTTGTTATAAAGTATATCTATAACTTATATTACCATATGTGATGGTTGCAATTGTTCTTTTCTCTGATGCTAAAATTTTAACATTTTTTTTTAAATCTAAAGATGTCAGATTTATATGCACATATATGTCCCCTTTTGTGTAATTGATAGTATTCTCTATTGCTATGACAAAGATATGAAGGAGGTAGCTTAGAAATGAGATTTGCAATTGGCTGGTGTTTAAAGTGTTTTAACCTACAGCTAAATAAAAGGAAAATGTAATTTTCAGTAATTAATCATGATTATGATGCAATATTTTGTAAAAGATTTATTAATAAACCAAAAACTATATCATTAATAGGAGATTGTATTTGAAAACATTTTTTTTAAAAAAAGATAGCTCATTGAAAGTTTGTTACAGCAAATAGAAGCAGGCTCTACAGGCTAAAAAGAAATCACATTTGTGAAAATGGTAAGTAAAATATTTTTAAATTTTAATAACAATAAATAATTTATTAATTTTTAGATTTTTTCTTTCTTTGTTAACAATTAATTTTAAATATATCATTTAATAACATAAAATATTAATATCTAATATTTTATTCTTCTAAACTTTTGAATAGGTAAATTACATCCAATGGCAGCATGTTCCATTGTTACAGGTAAGAATTTTATTTAGATATTTATTTTCAAATGTCAAATTGTACTTTTTTTAAGTACAATCACTTGAAACTTAAATATACTACATGAAAAATACAACTTATTTATATAATATATAGACAAAAGATTTAATTTTAAAAATAAAAGTATGCAATATGGTGTACTGTTTAACAGAATATTCCTTAGGTTTTATTCAAACTGTGATCATTTAAAAAGATAGAGTTATTTTTTATATTAACCTTTTCTGAGAAACTACTGTGGATCAACATTTGTGGCTTCAAGTCACTAAAAAACCATCAATTTTTGCACTACCATAGTGTGTTTATGCTTATTTTAAAGCTTAAACCATATTGTAAGATGCTGCTCTCTCTAGAATTATTTTACAAGTAAAAAATTAATAATATTGAGGTAAGAAGCTATAACAAAAGGAGAAGGCAGGTTTTCCTAGATGCTGATTGGTCAGCTCACATTTTGACTAAAAGAAGATTGCCTGTCAATAATTTTCACTGCTCCAACTTTGTTTTGATTTTCAAAATGAAAATGTATGTTTTTAGAGTGTTTTATTATTATTTTTTGTACATATTATAAATTATTTTCATAAAATATGCTGAAAATGTAATTATTTTAGAAAAATAGTAAGATTTTAGTAAAAAAAATTTTACTTTCACATGAATGTAAATTGAAAACAAAACATGCGCTAGCAACAATTTTGACACCTGTCAACTGTTTTCATCATCCCAAGATCTTTATTTGATTTTCAAACAAAAATTAATGTTTTAGAGTATTTGGTTGGTATTTTTTTACATATTATAAATTATCTTGATAAAATATGCTGGAAATATAATTATTTTAGAAAAATAGTGAGATTTTAGTAAAAAAAATTATTTACTTTCATACTAATGTAAATTGAGAAAGAAATCAATGACATCTGCAGCACTTTTTAATTTGTTATGAACTTTCTTTTTAGATCTTCCACTATTGAATATTTTTATGATTATAAATAGAAATTTATTTTTGAAAAATTTTCATCCACTTTTATAATCTGACAAATTATTAATATACTTTTTACAAAAAAAAAACTAAAACAAATATAATATTAAAAGATGAATATATTTTTATGGCTGATTTTGTTAATTGACCAATAAAAAGTTGTAAAACTTTAATTCACTTGGCCAATAAATAAACTGTTCAGTTAAAAAAAAAATTTCAAGGAAAGAGTTAAGATTAGAACACATATAGGCAGTTGTCTATGGACACAAACTATTCAATTAATCATTTTCATATTTTTATTATTAACTTTCTTCAAAATTTACTTGCTAAATTCTGCTATTTTTTCTATAACAATAATTTGTCTAATATTTTAATAATTTGGTTTTGAATATTAAATTATAGTTTGTAAAAAGCATTCAGATTATTTTTCATAGGAAAGTTTTTTTCTGAATGTCTGAATATCAGAGGGTGTGCTTGTATTTTACTTAAATAAATTTACAGCTACGCATATATTAAAAAAAATTGTGTTTTCTCTTAGCATGTTGAAACTGTTTGAGGGCATAATTTCTATGCAAATGCACAGAAATATGCCATTTAAGAGGCTGCACCACTATATAATGTTCTATTCCAATGGTTAAGCATAGAAATAGTCCATTTACTTGTCTGCGGCACCTATTATCTATGTTACAGAACAGAAATAGAATGCTTATTCTGCCACAGAAGGACGCTGTCATTTACGGTGAACTTTGTGTTACAGCAGTATCTATTTGTATACTACAGCACAGAAATAGGACTATATTTTTTCACAGCTTATATGAACAATGCCATTCTTAACATTTAATGGTAGATATGTTTAATAGCAGAAGTCGGATGCTTATTATCTGTCACAGATGGCTGTTGACCACTTACAGTAAACTTTGTGTTATGCAGTTTATACGAACAATCCCATTTTATATTTTGCTATGATATTTTGTAAGGATGTCTGTAATTGAGACTGTCAAAAGTCTTTAAATTCGCATGTCCAAGTCATTATTTTCCAAATCCAATGATGTAGTATAAGGTAATAAAAATTGTGGAAACTTTGCCCTGCTTCTCGAGACAAGGGTGACACTAATCAATCATCAAAGGGAAGGTGTAAGTGTGATTTTTACAAAATCATGCTAAAATTTACATTTTGTGTGAGATAAATTGTGAGACAAATCGAAAATATTAGTTTTATTATTGCCCACGATGTTGTTTTGAATAAAATCTCTCTTTTTATTCTTGTTAAAATTACAAATTATATTTGTGTGGACATGATGTTGTTTTGGAGGGAATTATTTCTTTTTATTTTTGTTAAAATTAACAATTTTATTTGCATGGCCATGATGTTTTTGTTTTAGAGAAATTTTTTCTTCTTTATGTTAAAATTTGATTTGCATCGCTGTGATGATATTGTTTTGATTTGTTTTTTTTCTTGTTAAAATTACAAATTTCATTTTAGAAAAATAAAAAAAAAAGGTTTATCCAATGTATTTTTTATTTCTTTTAGATAAATTTCATTATTTATTATTTTATTGTAAATCAAAATAAGCACTTTAAAATTGAAAAAAAAAACAATGGCCTGGTAACATTATAATTCTGTTTGTTTACATAAAAATTACACCCTCAAGCGGTTTCAACATTCTAAGAAAAAACAACTGAAAAAAATTCTGTTAAAAATCTTTTTTTTAATTGTATTGTGTAAAGAAATATATTGTGTTAATTAAACTCACAAGGTTAGAGTTTCAGCAGTACAGCTGAAAGTCTTTAAAGTCAGATTTAGAGAAAAAAGTAATTAAATTTTATGAGGCTAAGATTTGAGACAAAGAGGTGAAATCATTAAAGTAATGGCTTTCTTCTAGACTAGTTAATTATAAAAAATCTGATGTTTTTATCTATTAGTTTGGATTTATTACCAACAGTAAATTTGAAACAGATGATCAGTTTTAAATTAGACTGGTTAATTAATAAAAATTAGGTATTTCTATCTATTGGTTTAAATTTCTTATCAACAATAAATTGGAAGCAGATGATCAGTTTTAATCAGATGGTTTAACTAATAAAAATCAGTTTTTCTATTTGGGTGGTCTATAAGAGACTCAGTGATACAAAGGGCAGAAAATCACTTAGAAAAAATATATTAAAATATTAAAACTGTGAAGAAAACAAAATAAAGAGTGGAAAGAGATCAGTTTGAATTGCTGTCATTTTATATATAATTTTGTTTGGAAGGTTTCATATAGCAATGGCAGGCTAAGTACACATATATGTTTGGTCTGTGCTGATTTAGCCATCAGCCAATCCATATCTAAAAAGTCTGAGTCAAAAGTATTACACTTTTGTGACTGATTGTGAAAATGGGATAGAAGACACTGATTGCTCACCTGCATTTTAAATAAAAAATCAAAATAAGTAAACTACTGAAAAGTGTTAAACCATGCTAGCTCAATTATGCCAGTGACTGAGTTTAAACCCCAGCAAAAATGATAAAAATATATAACAACAAATATCCTTAATCTATTAAAATGAGTATGCTGAAAAGAAATAAAGAAACAATTCTAGTACCAAATGGTTTCTATGGAATGAAGTAACTTTACCATCATCATCACAGTAAAAGAATTACAAGCTCAAGCCAAGACAGAATAGGACTGTTCCAGTAAATTGCTGAAATTGGTAATTTATGCATGTGACAGATTGGTGTATGTGATTGCTGCAAAATTGATAAACATTCAACAAGCTGAATTTGAACTCTTGGAAAGTGCTGCCTTAAGAAAATAAAAGGACTGGTAATATGAATTTTAATTATATATTTTCCTTTTTATTATATCAGGGACTATAAACAAAAATTTTAACAACAAAATTCTTTATCTTTTATTATCTCTGAATTTCAAAACCAAAATCGAGTAAAAACAAGAATTTCAGTAATAATAGCTATAAGCTTTATTAATGATTCTATGTATTCTAAAATTATTATATATATCCACTTATTGATGTATTTTATTTTATGAAATGTATTATTGTGAGACAATTCAAAATTATGTAATATGTTTATATGTTAAAAGGTTTTTTTGTTTAATAATGTTTTATTCATAATGAGAATCCACACATGTAGTAATATCATTATACTTTACTCATGTTCTGTGTTGTATGAATATTGAAAGTGATAGAAAGGTAGCATTGGAGGAGTTGGATTTTCTTTTTAAAAATAATGATTAGTGACCTCAATAGCTTAGAGGGAGGATAAGTAATTTAAATCTTGTTTCTGTAAATGCTTTCCTTTCTCTAGAATCTAATTAACCTTTTTCTAATCAATTATCTTGTTATATGTTATGTTTATATTTATGAGGTTACAAAAGTATGTGTGTGCAAAGAGTGTTTATTTTTTTAATGAAATATTTTTGTTTGGATATAAATTTTCAGTCCAAATTGATGCACAAACATTATATTATGATATAAATATTGGATACTGTCATCTGAAGAGTTTAAGATTATTAATATTATGATTTAAATATAAACAACTCATAATTGTTATTCATATTCATATATATCTTTAAATAGTATGTATATTTTAGTAGTCCAGTAATAAATGTTAATTTGTTTTATTAAAAGCAGTGTATATCTTTATTAAGAATATTAGTTGCTTTATTGATTATGATCATTCATCATCACTGTTGAATATTAATGGTTAAGTTCTAATTTAGATATACTAAAGTTAGGCAAGTAATTATAAATTTATAAAAGCTAAATCTTATATTAGGTGTTAGTTCTAAAGGTGTGGATAAAAGTACCACTGTCATCATTGTCATCATCATCATCATGTTTTTAAATTAATGATTTAGATAAATGTGTTTAATGGTCATAGATAAATAATGATTTTCACTGTATTTGGTTATCATTTTTGAGTCATTATAAGGTATTAACCACCATTTCAATCATCCAAAGTCATTCAAAGCTGAGTGAATTGCCACCATAAATTGATAGTGTTTGATATGAGCTAGCAAGACTTATGAAAATGTTGAAATGCATTTATTATATTAAAATCTAAGTGAGAATGTGTCTAATAAATTTTACATGTACAACTAAAGCATAAGTATGTTTTTCTTTATCTTAATGTTAGTGAAAAGATGATATGGTTCTAAAATCCAAAAATCCTTTATCCAGTTATAAATAAAATACCAAAAGGGTTTCAAACCTGGTATATTTGTAAGTAGATATAGAATATAATTTTGTTTAGGTTTAGCTAACCTAATGGCACCCTAACAGACCATATTCACATAATATTCACTTAATAGGATAAAACTAGAGATAAAAAGTGGGTAAAATACTGTTGCATTTATTTTGAAATATTTTTATTAGATTACCAAGGGCTCTCATTCACTACTTAATACTTTTTATTTAGGTTACAATGGCTGCCCAACTAGGGCTTGAAAATATGCCAGATACCTGAAATCACTCAGTTTATTATTATTTTGGCATCTTTTTCCTTGCAAGCCATTTTGAGACATTTTTTATATAGACTAGGTTCCATTTTGTAGCCGTATTTTATTTAAGTTACAACATATATATATATATATATATATATATATATATATATATATAAATATATATATATATATATATATATATAATGTTTAAATCACCCTCACAAATGTTATGTTTTTTCAGCAATGCCTATGTAAATAAGTATAAAGTCTGAACTTTAAATACAACTCAAAAGGGTTTTCAGCTAGCAATATGTACTGGGATATTTTCATATATATTGTAACCTGTCCAACCCATCAACTATTATGTATGGTAAATATAAACAATAAAATTCCAGTTCAGTCAAATCAGAATTCCTTCTTTTATATAAAATTCTAATAATGCAAATCTTACTCATTTCATGTCTAATATATAATATCAATATTAATAAATTAAAAAATAATAAAATAACAATAATCATGAGACTTGTTATTTAATCATCCATTAAGGTACACCTTTTTAGCATTGACAATCAAACACTACCCTCAATGGCATAGGAAATCACAAAACACTACTCCACTAAAATATTAATGATACTCCAATAACTCACAATAAAATAATTACATTATATTGAATATTAAAATTTTCTAAATTAAATTTAATTATAATACAATATGATATTTATCTACTTAGTAATATGATTGTATACCATTCCTTTACTATCATTCCTTGTTCAATAAATTCCTTTACTAACATTCATTACTCAATCAACATCTCAGATAACTATTGTTTCTTGAATTAAAAAGTTTAATTTCTATAACCAAATGTAAAGAGGGATTTTACTTACATCCAGCTGCAGTTAAAATAATTAAAAAACAAATATCATAATCAATTTTTCACTTTCAAAATAATTAACTATTTTTTTATAAATTGATTAAAAACTAAATTAAAATTATTAATCAACACTTAACACCATTAATTATCATAATCAAATTTAAAATAATTTATTATCACAATGTATTATAATCTAATCATTTTATTTTATATGGCATGTTAATTGTTCAATCTTCATCATGGTCATTGAGACTGGTGTAGAATCTTTAAATGAGTTAATATTTTAAATACAATATTAAATATCTTGAATCATATTTTTTTTTAATTATTATCTTACTTTAGATTATGTGCAACAATACTAAATATCTTCAATTATTATAATATATGTGTGGCAAGGATGATGAACAATGGCTTGGGAATAAGAAAACAAAGGTTAATATTTATTATAGTAATATTATACAAAATTTAAAACAATTTACACATATATTTAATAAACAATATTTAATATATTATATAAAACTTTGTAAACTAATATTAACTAACTAATTATAATAAACTAAAATAATTCATACTTCACTCTAAAATTATTTACAAATAGAATATAGTATATCCCACTACTTTACCCCATTAACATGTAGATACTTCTTACAATTTTATATTAAAAATATATCAACAAAAATGTACGATTTGTATTTTCATCAAATTATAAATATTTTATAAACATATTCTTTTACATTATTATTCCTTCATCTTTAATCTTCCTATGATATTATTATTTAATTACAATTCTATAACTTATTTTATTGTTTCTATTTTTATTATTTCATTATAAAATAAATATTTAATTATTTTAAATGTTCATTAAGATATGGCACTTTTATCCCCTTACATATAATAATAAGAATAACATATCACATTTGATTTTCAATATCATATCTCTTATACTTCATACTTTCATTCTGTATTTTGATTTCTGATATCCAATAAAACATTCATAAAATATTTCTTCTTATATTCTTTAATATTTTATTTATTTTGTGTTTCATCATTCTTGCAAAAAATTGATTTATCTAATCATTGTTTAAATGTTTAGCTATTGTCATTACTTAAATCTTCAATTCCTTTATACTATATTTATACCAGAGTAATTTTTCCTAATTACAAGTATGGGATGAATATCTTATAAAATTATAATAAATGATACCATGAACTAAATGTAACTTAAGGTCACATATTATCTTGGCTCTACCTTAATTTTCTATCTTGGTTACTATTTCAAGCTCTTGCACATTTTAGAAAAATATCTATCCATTATACCATAAGTATTTTGTCTTACTCTATATCTTATCAGATTTAACTTTAATCAACACATCTCCAACACTACAGGATTTCCAATAAATCTTCTTTCCCATACTACTACTTAAAATCTGACACTCCATATAAAATATTTAACATCGCATAAAATATAATTCATTTTGCTAAAACATCAAGAAGACTAAAAAACAAACAGTTTTATCATATAATTTATCATAAATATAATAAATCATTTATCCTTAACTTATAAAGAGATCAATCATACATATATGTATATATACACTCATATTAATAATATAATAGATATATTCAATTCTTTTTCATATACTTTCATACAAATATCACACAGATTTATTTTACCTGATTTCTTGCTTAAAATTAAATACCAATATCTTATATTTTATTTTAAAAATTACCTTAATTAAAATATTTTATGATTATTACTGATGACTTTCTTGCAAATATCATTTTTTCCCATTATAAAATTATAATCAAGAAAAAAAATTTTTTTTTTTTTTTACAAAATTTTTAAAACATTTAAATGTAAAAAATAACATATAAAATAAATAATCCTAAGTATTTAATATTATCTTAATATTATGGTCAGTACAACTAAATTCTTTAACTCTTTGAAAAAACATCACAACACTTGAATATTGCTACCATGATGACATCATTAGCAACTGTTACTTAAAAGAAGAAAACTTTCTTTCCTCTCCTTTTTTCCCTCTACACTTTTCATCATTATTTATATCATACTTTGAAAATATTAATAAAATCCAAATAGAAGATATTTATTAATAACAATAGTTTCTTGCAGTATAAGTTCATAGTTTCTTAAATATGATATCTATATGATTATTTCACCATTTAATAAAAACATTTTATTATATTTTTGTAAAAAAGTTTCATTTCTTTTCTCAACCATCTTAATTACATATTTGTAGAATTAAAAGTTCTAAGATTACTTTAAATAATTTATATTTAACATGGTAATAAATTACAAATAAGTAAGAACTTTTAATAATACTTGATCTGTATTGTATCCTTCTTCTCTTAATCAATTATTATCATACTAATGTCATAAATAAATTCTTGTCTTTAAATATCAATAGTCTCAACAAATATAAATAATTATATCTATTATTACTAAAGATAATATTTAGTAGAAAATGTTTTCTATCATAATAAATATGAAAATTAACAAGAAATAAATTCCTTACAGTTCCCTTTTGTTTTAGGTTGCAAAAATATTTTAGTAATCTGCAGTTTTTCTTATTGAAGTACATTTTATCTAAGTAAATGAAATTTAATTCTAGCCATTATTATAAGTCTGTAGTTATCTTATGTAGAATACTAGTGAAGATAGTTTGTTTCTTATTTTTTGAGGAAATTAATTAACAACTACTTAAAATGTATTCCTTGTATTTATAATTATTAACTTTTATTAATAAAATAATAACAATTTACTAATCAATAAAGCAAGTCATATATAGCATGACATTGCTTTTATAAGCTTGTATTTACAAATATGTAATATAGAGAGCATACCAATAGCTAAAACAAGCTCTTAATTCACAAGTGCAATAAGAAAAAAAATTTAAAATCTTAATAAACTTACACTTAAAATTTTTAGATAAATAATATGTGATTTCTTCCTCTAATGGTTTCTTGATTTATCCCTTTTATCATCTGCCTATCTTCTATTTATATGAACAATTTCACAATGTTTGATTGTTTAATTACCTTCAGATGTTTAGCAAAAATTAATACTAATTACTGTCTACAATTTTAAAAAGAATTAAAACTAATATTATTAAACTAATATTTTTTAATTTTAACAATCTAAATTTAAATTATGTTTTAATAATAAAATGCTTTTGATTTAAAATTAAATTTAACACTTAAATTTTATAATATACGTTATTATTCTAACTATTGATTTTATAAATTTTTATAAAATGTATATAATTAAAAAAATAATATTTATTATTTAAACAATTAATAAATTGAATATTGTATCAGGAACTAAATTTCATTTATAGTTAAAATCTGCAAAGCGCATGTGCAACAGCTTAATGCTGTTTAAATATTACAGTTTATAAACATCGCACTATATAAAATAAATTATTTATTATTAAATGAATATGTGTGTGTGTTCATCTATTAACATATATCTTACTCCTTATTTATTTTATTATTAATTACATGATTTTAAAATAATAAATAAATACCAATTTTCAATTTATTATTAATAATTATACAAATATTAATGTTAATCATTATAATTATTAATTAAAAATACTTTACATGATTTTAAATATTATTTACTTTTTTATTTTAATATAAATAATACAATTTATATTTCAAATTTATAAGTTATATAGATTTTATCTATCTAAATAAAATTAACTCAAATTTAGCACTAAGGACACAATGAATTTAAATTTCTCTACAAATTAAATAAGTAGTTTTTATTTGTCATTATATAAAATGTAAAATTTTTATTACAATTGAGATTAATAACAACCATACAACGATGTACCAACTAGAAAGACTACAATATATATAATATTTGAATATGTATGTTAGTATGTCTGGAGAAGTATATGTGTGAGTAAAAAGATACATGGTGTATTTACGCATTTATTTGATATGTCTATAAATCACTGTTTAAATTCAGATAAAATTTTAAAATATTTTAAACGATCTAAGAATTTTCAGCATTCTAAGATTTTTTTCAATCAGCAGCGACATGCTTGATAAAAATAAAATCGTCATTTAATAATAAAATAAAAAAACATAGAAAAATAAATCTTTTAAAAAAAGAACAACCATAATCATAAAGTCATACAAACAACATTAAATTTAATAAAACTTGAAAAACTAAAAAATATGCAGCTTTTATTTTTGAATAAATATAATTACATTATTATCCTTCTTACAAGATATTAGTTTTGAACTTTTGCTTTTAAGATCACACTTCTATGAATTTAAGTAACAATTATTGAATTATGTAGTATGTATAAAAGTTACATCTTTTCCAATTAGACTTATCAGATAAGCTAAAGATTAAAACATCTAAATCTCCACAACTAAATTGTATTTAATTCTTCCATAGCCAATTAGACTATATACTATAAGGGTAAGCAGCCTATTTAACAATTGGTAATAAATTCAGTTAACAATTAAATAATAAAAAGAAATATTAGCAATTAAATTTTCATCTATAGGCATTTAAAGATAGCTAATAGGTGACTGTATGCATAGTAGAGCGACAGCATACAATTTATTTTACATTATCAAGTATCTTCTAGGCACAAGTAATTTTAAAATTGAATATGCATAAAAACAAGTTTCTTTACTTATTCAATTATATTTTTTAATTGTTAGCTCTTTCCACCTAATAAATTATTACATTAATGAATAAATAATTAGTGTTGTTCAGTTGAAAAATGAGAAACAATAAAATTATTAACAATAATAATAATGTTAATTAAAAACTGATAATAATAATAATAATAATAATAATAATAATAATAATAATAATAATAATAATAATAATAATAATAATAATAATAATAATAATAATAATAATAATAATAATAATAATAATAATAATAATAAAAGTATTTACATATTTATAATTTAATAGACATATATTGCCATCACATGTGAGAGGGGAAAAAATTATAACCTACAATGTCTTTGAGGGTATTTATAGAAAGTTCAGTTGATTCACTTTAATGTCTGTGTGAGATCACATGTATATTTTGTATCTTTAAACATGAGAACATGACTATTTATTTTTGAATTTTAATGTTTTTTGGTAACATAAGATTTTAGCTTCTTTTGCTTCCTTTGGAGGTAGTTTTCTAATGAGTTTTTTTTTTTGCAGTTTTTTCTGAGCATTTTAAAATAAGTAGATTGGCATGTTGATTATAGAAATACCTTTCCATGGGATAATAACATTAGATGACTAGTTTTTTCTTCCTTCAGTAAGTAATGATAAATAGATTGGTAGAATCAATATTAAATTTTAAGGCATATTGTTTGTCTACAGCTCTAGATTCAGCTACACTACTGGGAAGGTCAGAATGAATCATCCTGAAGGATTTTCTATCCCATAAAATGCATGATATTAATTAAAATCTTTATAAAAAAATTTTGACTTATTATAGTAAGAGATATTATGGTGAAGTTGCCTTACAATTCTTTTCCTGTTTTTTTTTGTAAAGCAGGTGAGTTTTGAAACTGTTGGATTCCATAATAACATTTTTATTTCATAGAAAAATTTTCTTTATTTTTAAAAGAATAAAGTAATAATACTTTTTTATGTTTACACTTATTCTTCTTTTTGATATTTTAAAACATATATAAAATTCATTCTGTATATATGACTTTAATATTTTGTTATACATTCACTTTAACACAACACCTGTAAACTCAGATGTGAGGGTTACATATGACTATCCTCCATTTAGAAATAAAATAGTTTATTTAGCCATAAATATCGTGCAATTTTATTTCTACATAAAAAAGACAATTTCTTTTAATTTTACAATAATGTCATATTTAGCTGTACTTTTTTGGAAGTGAACTTGCAAGCTGGTATGAACATAATAAAAAATGTCATCTTTGCAAATCCAGTACATTGATATTCATATTAAAAAAACTGTTTCATTAATTCAATCAAAATTATCTTTTGGAGTGATCGTTGGCCTACAATGTTAAGATGAACAAAGAAATATCCCACTGACATTGAGTGTATCATGCAGTGTGAATACGCAGAGGGATATCTTAAACACAAATATAATATCAACCAAACCATATATTGATTAATGAATTTAAATAAAGCCTTGGTCTATTATGAGTCTTAGAGGCTGACAAATACAAGATAATGCCTAAATCACTTTGAAGAATTATTGGCTGATAAATATAAAAATATTGCTGGGAACAATGCTAAGATAAAAACTCTGAAGTATCAAATAACAGATAATCTCAAAACAATGAAGCACTCTCCATTCATCCTCAAAAAAGAAAGCAACATAATCAAGTATTAATAAATTCATATAATTAATAACTGTATAGTGTTTTCCTATATGTGCTTAATCAACAAAGCAAAGAAGAGAATGATATCATTTAAATTTTGGGTTCTGATATTTTCTAACTATTCAGCCATTCTATCTTTTCCAAAGACTTTATCATGTGTTTGAAGTGTTAGTATTCATTCATTTATAGTTAAAATCTGCAAAGTGCATGTGCAACAGCGTAATGCTGTTTAAATATTAATTGATATTGTTGAAAGTAGAGTATGAAATTATATGATTTAGATATAGTACAAATAATTCTAAAATTTCTGTCAAACTTTTAGAGTACCAAAGCAGTATTTTTATATTTTTTCTTTTTGTTTAGCAACTTTTCAGTACTGAAAGGACCATCACTAATTATACCTAGTTTATTTGCCATGAACTTTTCTTAACTATTGTTTTAGCATTTGAACTGTGCAATTCATTTTTTTAAGACTAGTCTTTTATTGAATGCTCAGTAGTATCAACCTTTGTGATACATATTATATTTTTTGTCTATTTTTCTTTATCAAATACCCATTAACAAGATCAGAGTCATCAACTAAGATGCCATTCTTATTCATAGAAGGATTAAATTTTTACAAACTCATCCCATATCTCTGTGAAATATCTTTTTTTTTCTTCAATTCCTGCTTTATCATCATATTCCTTTATCAGTGGTATAATTTTTTTTTTTGTTAGATCATTGTTTATAACTGTGTTGATAGTAATATTTTCCATTATTAACATCAGTTCTACTTTCATTCTGATGAATAATTCTTGTAATATTGTGATTAGTAACACTCCCTGTTGACCTTTTTCGCAAAGTTATCTATGAAGGTTAAACTTTGGGTTTTTCTATATATCTTAGTTTTTTATACCTAATGGAATTTATCTGGGATTCAGATCCCCATTTAAATGGATCTCTGTGTTGAGGTTTAAATTGCTGCTCTTTGACACCATCATTTGCATGTTTGCCATTATCAAATGCATTGAGCAATTCAGCTACCTGTTTTACAATTTTTTTTTATCAGTACCTATTAGCATCTGCTTAATGTGAATAGGGAAACTATGCTTAACTATGTATACCTTCTGGCTTTCAGATAAAGGATTGGTGGTCAAAGCTCTTAATGTGGCTGTTTGCCATAGAAAAAATGGAGTAAATGCATCTCTATGTCTATAATCCTCTTAGCCAGTATGGTGTTTAATCCCTTCCTGACAATCCACACTCTAGTACAAATTTAACAGAGCCTGTTTAAACTGATTAAAATTTACAGGTTTGTCAAACAATGATTCCCACATGTCTGAGTTGCACTTTGAGAGATGGTCACAAATAATCACAATTTTTGCCTTTTCAGTCAACTTATTTAAACTGAAATATCTTCCCAAACTGCTAATATACTCAGTTGTAGTCTCACCTGTGTGTCCTGAAAAAACCTGATTTTTAAAACTTCATTGACAATACTGGAATTAGAATTATACACATGTGTATCAACATCATTGCCAAGTCTACCTTAGAAGACATCTTTTTTTATATCTAGCTTTATTTTCACTAGTTTCTCTGTTATATATTCCTGCATTTTAATTTGATTCCCACCCTTCATTTGAATATTGTCAATTGTATTAATCAATTTGTTGATTTTACTATTTCTTGAGTAAACCCTTATCTATTTTTTAATTTTATCTCATTCAACTACTCCATGCAATTGTTCAAATTTTTTATTCTAATCAGATTTATTTATTGAACTTAGAGACTTATTTCTCTAATTTTGCTAATTCTATAAAGTGATTTTCCAACCTACCTATTATTTTCTCAGTTAATTTCACTATCTGATGTTTGTTTTCTTTTCTCTGACTCTCAATTTGGCTTTTTATTTCTATAAACAGGCTTTCCATGCATTCTTTAGTTGGTGTACTTTGTTTTTAAGACATGCTTTTTTGATTCTCTTTAATTTCTTTATTTTGGGTTTTCAAAACTTCATTTTGTTTTTCAAACTTTTTATTCAATCCTTGTTTTGTGTTTTAAGATCTGTCAAATATTTGAGGATGATCATAATTAGTTTCTAAAATTCACTATCCTGCATACCAGTTTTACTCTTCTGAGCTTCCTTTTTTTTTCTAACTTGGGAAATCATATATAAAATTTATATAAACATTATTCTTTACATATAAAGTGTGATCAATAGAGAAGCTAAAATTCAAAAAACATTAATCACAAAAACTATTTGCCAACCATTTTCACTACCATCTGATTCATAACTTTTTTAGACTTTGCAATAAACCAAGCCTCTTTCAACTTCCTCTTTTTATCATTTGATTCAATCCACACAATACTGATGTTTTGAGGATAAAACTTGGGTCCACAACTATTTTCATGATTTGAAAAAAAAAACAGAATTAACTTGTGAAGCACTTTTAGATTGTTTATAGTGATAAACATGCTGTTGCAATCACATTAATACATTAGCCTGCATTTCACCATAATAAATAGCATTACAATCAATTTCTTTGCAGGTAATGGAATAAACCACTTCATACTTATTCATTTCTTCCACAATATCTTTTGAATTATTTATTAGTCTATTTAAACACAAAGGTGATCACAATTCTATATTATAATCTTTACCAATTATAGTTTTTAATTTCATACTTATAGATGGCACCTAAGCCAAAGAAAACCACTTTTTGACTATTTTATTTTTTACACCCATTTTATGTTTAAACTTCACATTATTATAAAACAATCTCAATTGCCTGTGCAATATAGTTTTCTTGTATTCCACACCTATCAAGTCATCAATATACCTCTCAATAATCATTTTTCTATCTGTTTCAAATTTACAAAGATGAAAATTGTGATACAAGAAACACTTGAATCCAGCCATTTTATAATTTAAAGAAACATTCAATGAAGGATGTATAAAACCTCTTACATTTAATGGTTTAATTTATACCCAAACATATTACAGTATCTAAATACATTCACATCTAAATACTTTAAAACACCATCATACCCAAATTCGATAGTCCATTACAAACCAGAATTCTCATTTAATTTATTGAACATATTCTCTATCACATCTTTTGATCCATACATAAAAACAATATCCACATATCTTCTATGTACTAAATCATTACTTTTTATAAATAGCTCAATAATATATTTTTCCATTTCTGAAATGTATAAACTACACACAATACCATTCACTGCCAACCTCATCAGCCAACTATTTTTTATTTGATAATAATCCATTCTATGTCTTGCAGTGATATCCTCATTAATCCATTCCAACATTTTCAAATTAAATCTGGCTTTACAAACTTCTACATTATAATCTAACAAAAAATTTTAAATATACTTATCAATTTATTATGATCTACCAATACATATAATCACATATATCCAATAAAGCTATATAAAAATTGCTAATAACTTTGGCAGATTCCAATATTTGAACAAATTCAAATGTAGATTTAATTGTATATTTTTCAAATCCTATAACTCTTGTAACCATTTGGCAACCAATTGTGATGCTTTCTGATAATAACAATTCTCAAAATCAATCATTAATCTTAATGGAACATTCTCTTTATGAACTTTAACATTTTCAAGTAAATGTGGAACAATCATTGCTGATTGATAAATCCTCAGATATTCATCTCTCCTAAATATTTTACCAGCATATGGATGCAAACATTACAAACAAACTTGCCCTTACACACTTTTAACTAATAATTCTCCACTTTTTTTTTCTTCAACATAGCAATTTGCTGAGAATTTTTTTCTTTATATATTTATGCCCATCAATTATCACAAATCTATTACCTTTATCTTCCTTTGCACAAATAATGTTTTTCTCTTGCAACAGCAATCTGAACATATTAATCGTTTTATATCAATTCTTATCCTCTGCAAAATAATAATGATTCTTTAACAATGGGACAATCTACTTAATCACTTCTTCCTTCTCCTCCAAAAATACATACACTGCCCCAATAGCTGCAATAATCTCTATAGTTGGATCTTTTTAACCACCACCAACAAATCTAGGACCACATTCCAATAAAAATTTAAATTCCATTGACAAATTTACATTTGATAAATTCACAAAATTATCTTGCATTTTATTATAAATTATAGTGTATGAGTTTTTGGAGGAGAAGGAAGAAGTGATTAAGCAGATTGCTCCATTATTAAAGGATCGTTATTATTTTCCAGAGGATAAGAATTGGTAAAAAACGATTAATAAGTTCAGATTGCTGTTGCAAGAGAAAAACATTATTTGTGCGAAGGAAGATAAAGGTTTGTGTTAATTGATGGGCATATATATAAAAAAAAATGTCTCAGAAAATTGTTAAGTTGAAGAAAAAAAAGTGGAGAATTATGTTAAAAATATGTAAGAGCAAGTTTGTTTATAATATTTGCATCCATATGCTTGTAAAATATTTAGGAGAGATGAATATATCAGGATTTATCCATCAGCTATGATTGTTCCACATTTACTTGCAAATGTTAAAGTTCATAAAGAGAATGCTACATTAAGATTAATGATGTTTTTTGGGAGTTGTTATTATCGGAAAGCATCACAATTGTTTGCAAAATGGTTACAAGAGTTACAGAATTCAGCAAATATACAATTAAATCTATATTTGAATTCATTCAAATATTGGAATCTGCCAAAGTCGTTAGCAATTTTATATAGCTTCATTGGATGTATGTGATTATATAAATTAGTGGACCATAATAAATTGATAAGTATAATTAAAAACTTTTGTTAGATTATAATGTAGACATTTTTAAAGCCAGATTTATTATGGAAGAGTTGGAATGGATTAATGGTTATATTACTGCAAGATGATGGAAATGAATATTATCAAATGAAGAATGATTGACTGATGGAGTTGGCAGTGAGTGGTAATATGTGCAGTTTGTACATTTCAGAAATGAAAAATATATTGTTCAGCCATTTATAAGGAGTAATGATTTAGTGTATAGAAGATATGTAGATGATGTTATTGTGTATGGATTAAAAGATCTGATATAGAATATGTTCAATAAACTAAATGAGAATTCTGGTTTGTCATGGACTATCGAGATTGACTATGATGGTGTTTTAAAGTATTTAGGTGTGAATGTATATAGACACTATACTATGTTTGGGTATAAACTGCTTATTAAATCATTAAATGTAAGGGATTTTATACACCCATCATCAAATGTTGCTTTAAATTTAAAAAAAATGGCTGGATTCAAATGTTTTTTGTTTTAGCAATTTGCATCTTTGCAAATTTGAGGCAAATAGGAAAATGAATATTAAGAGATATATTGATGAGTTGATAAGTATGGGATACAACAAAACTATATTACACTGGCAATTGAGGTTGTTTTATAATAATGTGAAGTTTAAACATAAAGTGGATATAAAAAATAAAACAGTCAAAAAGTGGTTTTCTTTGACTTATGTGCCATCTATAAATATAAAATTAAAAAATATAATTGGCAAAGTTTATAATATAGGATTGCGATCACCTTTGTGTTTAAATAGACTAATAAATAATTCAAAGGATAGTGTCAAAGAAATGAATAGGTATGAAGTGGTTTATTCCATTGCCTGCAAAAAAATTAGTTGTAATACTATTTATTATGGTGAAATGAAGGCTAATGTATTAATGTGATTGCAACAGCATGTTTATCAATATAAAAAATCTAAAAGTGATTCACAAGTTAATTCTGTTTTTTCCAATCATGAAAGTAGTTGTGGACATGAGTTTTATTCTCAAAATATCAGTACTGTGTGCAATGAATCAAACGATAGAAAGAGGAAGTTGAAAGAGGCTTGGTTTATTGTGAAGTTTAAAAACGTTATCAGTCCATGTTTAAAAACGTTATCAGTCCATGTAACACTAGTGTTCTACAGAGCATGCACTGGAATATTAACTATTAAGTTCCAATATGTTGCCATGATTCTGCTACACAGTATGAAAGCGCTTGGCAAATAGTTTTTATGATTAATGTTTTTTGAATTTTATCTACTCTGTTTATCACACTTCAAAAGTGAAGAATAGTTTTCATTATCTGACAGAGTTTTTGTATTATTTTTTAAAAATTTATATAAGAAAGTTAGTTAATAACTTCTCTATAAAAAATTTTAAAAAAAAAACATATATAAAACTTATATTTATTTAACAACTAGAATACGCACCCCCCCTTTTTCTATCATGCAACCTTTCTAGAACTTAAAGGCACATTTAACTTTAATGCCTTATAAGTGAAATACAGGCTCATTATATACTGTATCAATATATGTAATATATAGGGTATATGAGCACAGATTTTCGCATGACCCACCACTCTCCGCTCTATCTCGTAACAGTGATATACTTGAACACATATGTCGAAAAGAAATAATCACCAATATACGTATTTCATGCTAAACAAGCAATCATTAGTTGGTCCAGATTATCATTTCTACACATATATGCAGTAAGTGCTCAGATATATATTAAGATAGCCAATCTTTATACTTTAATGGACAGGCTTCAATCCACTCAACACTCCAACTCTTCAACCGTCCATCCAATTGAAAATCTGATGATGGAACGATCAAAGACCACCCTGAGGCCTAGTATATAATTGTTATCTCTACCAATTCTATCTCTATCATTATTTTTATTTAAAAAATTTATGAGTTTATCGAACAATTTTTATTTATAATGAAATAAATGATTATATTTCTCATCTGACCAAATATTTCTATTTTTTCCGAATTTTAATAATAATAATAAATATATTTTAAAACTAAATTGTTTTCAATCCCTATTTGTTTTATTCGAGATAATCCTGGACAGGCCTCCAAATGTAATGCTAAGTCCCTATTTAACAATTGGTAATTGATAATGAATTCCGTTAACAATTATATACTAAAAAGGGATATTGGCAATTCATTTTCATCTATGGAATTGAAAGACAGTTAATGGATGACTGTATTTGGTGAAGTGTCAGCATACAATTTATTTTTATTTGACAATTAATTTCTAGTCATGAATAACAATCAAATTGAATATGCATTAAAACAAGTTTCCACACACATTCAATTATATTACCAGATTGCTACTCTCTCCACTTAATAAATTATTAACATTAACAAATAAATAATTAGCTTGGTTCAGATTAAAAATGGCAAACAATAAAATTATTAACAATAATAATAACGTTAATTAAAGACTAATAATAATAACGACAATAAAAAGTATTTACATCGTTACAAAGTAATAAATTTATATGCTGACTATAAGTGAGAGGGGGGGGGAATCTTTATAACTTACAACCTCCTTATTTATGCAAAATTCATTTGATTTACTTTAACGTCTTTGTGAGCTTACATGCATATTTTGTATCTGTAAATGTGGAAACATAATCATTAATCATTCCTGACAATAAACAAATATTTACAAATTAATAGACTTATATGGTGATCATAGCTGCAGAAAGGAGTTTGCTGTTAAGTGAAAGGAGACCCATTGATTCCTCTTGGACGTCTTAAAGGAACCAAGCAGGCAAATTCCTAATGTCTACTTCATAGCTTTTTGTCATTAGAGCTGTTATTACTAGGTCATTATTCATACAATATATGGACATAAATGCACTGCTCACTAACACACATTAGCCAGCATGGTGAGTTTATTGTTTTTTCCCCTCTGAGTTGAAGATCAAGAAATATCATAATCTTTCTTCTCAGTTGTTTTATAAGGCAGAATAAATGTGTGTATGAATGAAATTTTTTAATAGATATACAAT
This sequence comes from Epiperipatus broadwayi, assembly GCA_028023455.1. Lineage (NCBI taxonomy): Eukaryota > Metazoa > Onychophora > Udeonychophora > Euonychophora > Peripatidae > Epiperipatus > Epiperipatus broadwayi. The sequence goes on along the minus strand of JAQFVV010013614.1, from coordinate 44,455 downwards.
CATGACAGACAAAAATAAATCATGGTCCTTATCTCCAGGAGGTTGTAAAGTTACCAGCCAAGGCAGTGGTTGGTAGCCAAAGGTGGAGGATGCTAATAATCCCCAGATTTTGGACCCAGGCTGCTATTTGATGATGACTTTTTATTTAGGTACTTACAATGGCAGATCTCTTTCAAGTGAAGTAAGATTGTATGAATTAAAAAAAGAACCATCTTATATTAAATGGGATGTTATTCAACGTTGTGAAGTTAAAAAAAAAAATAAAAAGACAATTGATTTAAAAAGTGGACATGTACTCTATTACAAAAACACAAATAATAGAAGTGGAAGTGGAGTAGGATTTATTATAAATAAAAAGTGGAAAAAGAACAACATTGTGGACACTGACGGTTTATCAGACAGAATGGAAAAATTAGTTATTCAAATTAATAGCAGATAGCAAATACAGATAATTTAGGTTTATGCCCCAACAAATTTTGATAGTGATGAAGTAGTAGAAGATTTTTATGTGGATATACAAAAGACTTTTGATCTGACTAAACAACATTTTAAAATTGTTATGGGTGCCTTTAATGCTAGAATTGGTAAACAAATGAAAGATAAAAGTGATGTAGGTAAATTTGGTTGTGATAGTAGAAATGAGAGAGGACATAGACTTGTGGAGTTTGCCAAAAAAGAAAAACTTTATAGTATTAATTATTTTTTTGAGAAAAATGTTAAAAGGAAATGAACATGGAAGCATCCAAATGAAGGTACAGCAGAATTGGATTATATTTTGATTAACAGAAAATACATATTTCAAGATTATAATGTCCTTAATAAATTTGACACAGTGATCATTGATTAGTAAGATGAAGGATACATGTTAATGCAAAACTAGACAAACAAAAATTATTAAGAAAAACTATATTTACAGTTGATATTCCTAATCTTTAGAACATTAAAATGAATATAATTAGAACCAAATCATTTTCAAGTATTAGTATATTTGGAACATGATTCAGATTTGAATGAAATTATTAAGCAAATGACTGATACACTTTTAAAAACTGCAACAAAGATAGATGGTAGAAAAAAAGCAGCAATTGACCAATAAATTTTCTACTAAGACTAGAGAATTTATGAAGAAAAGAAGGAATATGAAAACATACCAAAATGATGCATTAAAAAGGCTTGAATATCAAATTTTGTAAAATGGCATGAAAAAGAGTTGCTAATGATATAAGAAAGTATAATTGTGAACTAGCAAGGAAATCTGTAAAAGTGAATAGGTCTCAGCAGTGTAAAACAGCATCATGATATAAATGAAATATTTTCTGCCTGTTTATAAAATGATTTTAATTATTTTTATGCACTAATTGATTGATTGTTATTTAAAACAAAAATAAATACACATGTAAGCTTACAATATATTCATTTATCTTTTGTTTTTAAAAATAGAAATTTATAAACTTGAGCATAATATAAAGAAAAAACCACTGACATGGTGTTAAAACCTTGTCAAATATTGTAATCATTATAAAGCAAATATCATTTTGTAAAGCAGAATTTCATAAATTAGTTTCACTCATTCACATTTTAAAAAAATCTTAAAATAAAAAATAATTTGTTCATTTTCTGAAAGTGTGTTTACACTTAGTTGATGAAATTCATGGTAAATTGTTCTGATTTACAAGTCAGTTTTTAAATATTTTAAAAGGCCAAAGGTGATTTTTTAGAACATTATCCATTTATTAAATTTAATTAAAAATAAATTAAGTACAATTTATTGACTTTTAGTATAAATAAAAATTTTATTCAGAAATGAAAGATTGAGCATTTTTAAAAACTGTCACCATCTGAAACAAAGATTAAAGTGTCAGAGTTCATAAAGATTAAATACATAATAAATTAATGATTATTTTTTTGTATTTAAAATAATATTTGTAATCAGAAATGTATAATTATAATGATTCAATAGTTTTAACTTTTAACCAAAAGACTGTTTTTTATGAGGCTCCTCGTCGACATCTGAAATCACTCTAACTCAGCCAGTTTTTATATGAAAATATTCGTTAAATACGTATTGAATTCATTTTTAAAAGTTCTGTACGATGGTGACATCTTCCGATTTATTTTAGAAGTAAAAAATAGAAAAAAAACGCATTTAAACCTAAACAAAGAAGGAACATTATTTGTGATTGGTTCTTAGCATGCTCTCAGCCGAAAAAGACATTCTGATTGGCTGGAAAGAACAAAGAAACTGCCTGATCAAAGAAAATAAAGAAAAACGCTGAGATTTTCATTTCGAATACGATTTAATTATTATAAAAGAATATTTTGAGACATTAAAATTATTTTCAGAGAGAATAATAAAAAAACAAAATTATTTTCGAAAAATATTAAAGATTTAAGTAAACATATTGAAGATGTAGTAAAAAGAAATATTTACTTTTCTATAACGTAAAAGTCGATCTTTTTGTTTACATTATAACTTTTATGTTGCCGATATTGAATATTTTAGAATAAATAAATAGCAATTTATTTTTGAAAGAACTTTCATTTTCTTCATAACCTAAAAAATTAATTATATACTTTTTATAAACGTATCTGAGTTGAATTTAATATTATAGGCGAATATGTTTTAACAATAGGCTTTGTCTTCAGTTTGTGAGTTGGCCAATTAAAAGATTTGATTTTTATCTGATACAACCAATGATAAAATTAGCGGTTAAAAGGTTAAAATGTAATTCAATATAAATAGTACATGCAATACATATATTAACAAAATCTTGTTTAATAGTTTACAATAAAAATGTTTAACATAGTATGCTGAGCATGCTTTTGATTAAGTGGTAGTCATACATGTAGTGTAAGAAGTATTATTTATATTGAATTATAATGCTTATAATTTATTAAAGAAGAAATTATAAGGCCAGTGTTTTGAGATTATGTGGCATTTAGTTTTTAAACTGATAACCAGTCAAGCATTGTTAGCTAAAAGGTCAGTGCAGCCACCTTGCAAGAAAGCTGTTGGTTGTAGACGGTTGTTGTGGATTTGCCTCCCGGCTCATGCTATGAGATATGGAAAAAAACTAATAACCAAATATTTCACTAGTTTTTTAAAAAAAATGATTTGAATGTCTTTATTTACTTTGTAGATAGGAATAGTATGAATAAAGTAATAAATTGCAACTTTTTGTATAAGAATACAAAATTTACTACTTCTTAGGCAACTCAATGTTTTACTTTAAAAAGACGAAAAATACTTATTAATACAAATAAAATATTTTTACATGATAGTCTTTAACTTTATTTTAATCAACAAATTATATATTAAAAAATCAGTTACTAAAAAAGTAAATATTTATATAAATTAAATAATACTTATTTGTATGTGTGTGTATTTATATATAATTTAAATGCTATTCATATATTATTTTTTAAGATAAAGTACAAAAAAGTTTTTAAATACAGTATAATTATTCATAAAATCTATGCATATAGTTACTGTTTTGTATATGTTAGTAATAAAATTATATAGTTTTTAATAAAATGGTTGTTATTTAAGGGAAAAAGGAATACAAGTGGCTTTATTTAAAAAAACTCGATTACATAAGGATTTATGATATCATGTTTAATAAAGAATATTTAAATATCATATCATTTATTTAGTTTTTAGATACTTATGTATTATTCCATCTCCAGAAGCTTGCCAGACATTTTTTTTAATTATCACTTTTCAGGGGCACTGAAGTGTTTGTTTACATTTTTTTCTGAAAATTATGTTATCAAACATGTGTTACTTGTTAAATTTAAAAAATATTAAGAAATCCATTATAAATTCCTCTTAACTTTAAAAAATATTAATAAATCTCTTATAAATTCCATTCACAAGATTTTATTACTTTTATATATGTATTATAATATAGAAACGTTAACATATTGCAAACAATGTCATGATTTTTTTACATTTTGCATAAAATTTAGTGAGCATATTTATTATATTTTTTTTTTGTAAAACTTTACCAAAATGATTAAAATTTATGATATTCCCTTGACAGAAGAACATGCATTGGTAAACTGCTTGCCCACATGAATTCCTATTTGGCAGAATTTATCTGTTGGTGACTGTACTTAAGAAGAAGATACATTTGTAACAATTTTTCAGATTATTAGGGATTTTCATTCACCAACATGAATACCCCACTTTTGTTACTTTGTTTTCTTACATTTTTTATTTTGCTTACTGTACCTTAAATTATATTAAATTTATTTTAATTACAATCAATTCTCATACTTTGGTGCATTTTTAAAATAATATTAAAAAAATAAATAAAGAGGAATATTAAATACAACAGCTTCTAGTCAGCCATATTGTTTTCAAGATTTATCGGAGAACCCTGAAAATCGATAATTAAAAAAAAAATACCTGGCAAGTTTCTGGGTGTGGGATAATGCAATGATATGTAAGTACCAGTTTTTATTAAAATTTATATTGTAATTTTGATATTATAAGCTGTTTAAAATAATACAGATTTTAATTATATATTTTAATAACATATTGAATTTAAAAATAAATTATTATTCTGCTTTTCATAGTGATCAATTTTTTTTATAAAATTCTCTTATAACTTACAGTTAGACTTACAACACTTTATAGTACTATTTGTATTTCAACTTTAGCTTTTTTAAATGTCTTTTAATTAAAAAGAATAATGAGTTCTTGTTTTTCATACCTCTTTAAATTTATGTATTAGTAAATAAGACAAATAAACAAAATTTTGATAGCCACAGCTAATGTAAGCCAAATTCTCTAGGTGAAAAAATATATAAACCATTGATTTAAACATGGTGTAGTAAGGGTTTAATTGTGAACTGGTTTAAAAGTTTTTAAATAATACAAACTTTTTTCTGAAAAAATGTTAAAATGAAAAATTTTAACTTAAAAATTAATTTATGCAATTAGTGGCATTTATTAATTTACTCAGCAATCGGGATGATTGACACAAAAATATATCATGCCATTAAAAAAAGAATTAATTAACTTTAAATGGTTATTCTTTTTAGAAAAGGAACCTGTCATCTTAGAAAGAAATCAGTGAAAATCAATTAGTTTTATTTTTTTTCTTTTAACAATTTTCATTTCAAAGAAAAAATAATTTAAATTTAAAGAAAATCGGCTGATTAAATAGAATATTGACAGCTTGAAGCTTTTTTTCTCACTATTTCTTCCACATGTTTATAAAAGTGTTTTATTATTTCTGTGCCTACAGGTAACATTTTATTGAAGTTATAAATTTATGTAATTAGATGTCATTTTAATGTGAACGGATATAATTTCTATTGAATTATATTTTCTTTAAAAGCGTTTCCTTTGAAATAGTTAAATAAATTCATAAATTGATGACTGTGGCATTCATAAAAAAATTTATACTTTAAACTATTTTCAATTATTTATTTCATTTATTAAATGTTTTATTAAACATTTTGCAATATAGACATATGAAGGGTGTTGCGGGGAAACATTGGCGCAGCTATTTATCAAATTTGCAATCTAAACTTTATAAAAAATTTTATTTTTTTTCCCCAAGAACCAATAAATCACTAGATTATTTAAATATCTGACTCATAGTTTGACTTTTTAATATTTGTCAGTAAATGGTTATTTTGCTCAGCTTAATTAAAAGCAAAACAAACAATAAAATTTTCAAATCTTCACCACTGACAATTGTCAAGGCAGGAAGTAATATCTTCTTATTATAGTTATTGAAATATTCCTTTACAGTAAAAATGGAGTAAGCAATAGTTATCAGTTTAATTAAATATTAGGTGATAAGGATTTTAGGTGCTTCTTTGTTTTTTCTCCAGATCAGGGATGGGGAGACCATACAAAATTATTGAGTTAAAAAATTAGTCTGCTATATTTGATCAAGCAATTAATTTACTTCTAATCATTAGGCGTATGCAATCTTTTCTGCTGGAAGGCTGACAATCTGCCCTTTTTAAATGAGAGCCATAACTTTTTTATGAATTATAAATAAAATAAAATCATTATTATTGTTTGAAATATTGCACTTTTGACAGATTAAACTAGAACAACTACAAAAGTTGGAGGGAGAAAATACATATTTTACTTAATTTTTCTTAATTCAATGTTTGTTTTACATTGTTTAACTACAAGTTTTATACAGGATAATTGAGAGCTTTTGAGGAACTGAGGATTCTCACCTCTGCTGTAGATAATAGTAATTAGATGTTCATTTATCAATCAATAAGTAGATGATTAATTAGATTGGTTATGGATTTCTACCTTAAAGAAATTTTAAACTGGCACTACTAAGAACAAATTTCTAAACACTAAAACATATTCTATTGCTAATTGCTTTGCTATGGATAGACAAAAAAAAGTATCCATCTTAATGTTTTGGTATTTTATTGCAAGAAATATTACTAGCACATTGAAGTCAAGTTATTTGAATGACATCATTTTTTTCATATATTTCTCCACCAAAATATCAGAAGACAAGTTATCTCATATAAATGATATATTTTACCATTAACTCAATAAATGGTTTTACTACCCAGTCTTAAAATTATGCGATAAATGGTGAATGTGTTGTGAATTATCAATAAATTGTTCATTTCAGATCCATCAATTAAGACAACTGGATATGATTTTCCTATACATCACTGAAGTCTTGTTAACAAATTGAGAAACACCCATATTTAGTGCCTTTTCAAAAACAGAATTTAATAGTCTGTAATTAATGTAGTTGTGAATAAATGCAAATTATGAATTGCATAGTTATTGAGAGTAAAATTTATGCATACAATAACAGAATTCAAAGTCTTGATAAAAGCACTAGTAAATCTATCTATGAATTAAAATCTCTACAGATATATTTATAATTGTTGCTATTAGTTCCAATGACTTTAAAAAATCATCCACTAAATACAGTTAAACCAATTTTTTAATCCTATTTGTCAATTGATTTTATTCTGCCTTTCTTACTTGTAATTACTCCTCTATTTTTTTTTTTTTTTTGTGTTGTCGCGGCGCCCGCCCGGGGCCCCCACCCCCCCCCCAACCCCCCGCCAGCGAGAGGGAAGCCGCCCCCCCCCCCTCACCCCCCACCGCAAGACTATTCCTTGTCTTTTGTTTTTATCATCTTTTGTTTACAAAATGTTTGTTTTCAGAAAGCAAAAAGTTTGGCAATGTTCCTCATAATATTGCTTAAAATATAAAGTGAATTTAGTAAAAAAATATTGAATTATCACTTTTTTTGCATTAGGATTATTAATTTACTCTTATGTTATTTATTCTAGAAACATCTATTATAAGCTTAACAAATAAATTGGCATTAGAAGATAGAATGACAAGACTGATTGGTTATTAATTTTCATCAATAATTTAGAATGGATTTTTTTTTTTATGCATCCAGTTTCCTCTTGACTTTTTTTAGATTATCCAAGCTTTCCTGACATTAATCTTTTTTGCATTGGTATCACTCTGTCTTGAATCTGTATTACTTTGTGATTCCAGTTTTATATTAATTGTAAGTATCTTTGATCACTTTGTTAGAATAGTAAAACTAAAATAGTCCTCATGACTCTTTTTGTGTATTTTCAACATCTACATTAATAGAAGTAATTCAATCTATTTACTCCATTTTATAGTCTTTTATTCTATACTTCGTTAGGCAGTGAAGTCCATGATGGGGCAGTAAAAAATATCTCCAGATAATTTTTGACTACTGACTTTCATAAAAAGATTTTTTTATTTTCTTTCATTGTGATAGTGTTGCAAAATCACATTGCTTGACATACAATGCATACAATTCTAATATTAAGATTTTGAATGATATATATCACATGACTCTTATCACATAACTTCAAATTATTCAATGTTGTTATAGCAACACACTTTATTTCTTTCACCATCGCTATGCCACTTATGATAAACTTTAGTAATTGGTAAATGAAAGTGATAGACTTATTTAACATTATCATCTGTATCTGTCAATTATCAAAGCCTACATTGAATGGCAAAGCCATAGCGAAAGAAAAAAATGGTGTGCTATATAATATGCAATTTCATAAATATTTATATCTTTAAAAAGTCATATGGAATATTAGATTTTAATATTGAAACTAAGTTTTTGTTGCTATTATTTTTTTTTAATTTATATATAAATCTTAAATATGAAGCAATTAAATAAATCCATAATTATAATAATAACATTTGACAAGTAAATTTCAAAGAGTTTAATAGCGCCCACATTCTCATATTGATGCTAAGATACCAGTTTTCTGTCTATTGTCTAATTAATAAATTAGCATTGATATGGGCATTATTTATAAGTTAGTTAAAATAATTTTGAATATGACTTGGAAATTGTTATTATGGTAACAGATTTAGATTTATTTGCTTCAAAAATAAAATTGTATATAACAGTGTTATATATTTAATAACTGTAATTTATTTACAGGCTTATTAAAATTATTAATATATATTAAATTAAATAAATTTGTGCAATATATACGGAATAAAAAGATCTTCACTCATACGCAAATTTACACGCACTCAGCTCGCACAGCACTCACCCGTAAGCAAATATTTTAAAGAAGTGAATTCTATATGAATTTACCTGTCCTTCAAGCTTATCTATATATAGGCCAACCTTTGCTTAACCTGCATTATTCAGGGCTTGAGTCTATTATGTGCCTGATTTTTTAAACGATGTACAAATTGTAAATTATCCAAATTAATTTTACTTGTTCTCAAACTATAAAATTAAAATGTTAAATAGTAATTCTTTAAAAAAAAAAAAAATATTAATAAACCATAAAAGCATTGAAGATAAGGAGAAAAACTAGTAAAAAGATACATATATACATATTCAAGATTCTATCTTTAAAATTTTTGCATCACACACATTTGCAGAAAGAAAATATTATAATTATCAATTCTCTACGTTAGTGTTATCTATTGTAAGATGGAATAATCAATGAATGTATAGAACTATTTTTGTTTTATTATTGTGTAATAAGCTAAAAGAAATCAAATGATATTGTGTTGGTATCATATGTATATATTTCTTTTGTAACTAAAGAAGATTAGCTAATTGTAGAATGTCTCAATAAATAAATAGTTGCTATGAGATTTGATTTAAATTTCCACTTATAAATATTTATAAATTATTAAAATTAAAAAAAAATATTTGATTTTTGTTTGTCAACTCATTTGTAGAATTTTATTATAAGAATAATAGAAAAATAATTTCAAAATTGTTTAATTTGTTATTATGTTTACTTTTTATTTGTTTGTATATTTAATTTTGTATGTTGCTCTTTATATTCTTAAAATCACTATTATTTTTTCTTTTATTTTTAAAAATTCTATTTTTATAAAATGCTTGTAGGATTATAATAGACATTTTAACATATTATTACAAGATTTTTATATAATACTTTTATATGTATGTAAAGATGTTCCATGGTAATGATTGTATTTGATTTTACATTTTATGTTTCTTGATATTATATACGACTGGGCTTTATATATATACGCACATAAATTATTTTAAAAAATTTAGAAACAGAGTATATGTATTTATTCTAATGTTGATATCACTTTTGATATTCTTATACATCATCATCAATCATTATCAATCCACTGCAGGATGAAGGTCTCTCCAAGTTCAATCCATCTTCTCTGATTTTTAGCTTCTCTTCTCCACATCACCCCTGTACACTTTCTATTTCATCCATCCATCTCTCTTTCTGGGTCTTTTACAATTTCTTGGAATCCAGTTTAAGATTTCAATTGTTCATCTATTATCATCTCTCCTAGCAATATGTCCATCCCAACTCCACTTCTGTCTTTTAATTTTTTCAAAGAGGTCAGTAACACCTGTTTCTTCTCTTACCCATATATTGCAGTTTCAATCTCTTCTTACTCCCAACATGCATCTCTCCATTCTTCTTTGAGTGGTCTGAAGTCTCTGTATTGCTCTTCTATTAAGTGTCCAAGTTTCAGATCCATAAGTAAGAACTGGTAAAACACATTTATTAAAAACCTTCCTTTTCAAACACATAGGTGTATTTTCTTTTAGTATCAAGTTATTTCTACCAAAAGCACTCCAATCAAGTTTAATTCTATGATTAATTTTATCCATTATGTTTCCATCTGTATTAATAATCTGACCAAAGTATTTGTAACTGTTAACTTTTTCTAACTCATCACAATCTATCTTTATTTTCATATTTTGAGAAAATCCATTAAACATTACTTTAATCTTTTTAACATTTATCTTTAGTCCTGCTTTTCTACTTTCATCTGATAACTCTTGCAACATTTCTTGCAGCTCTAAAGCAATACAGAGATTTCAAACCACTCAAAGAAGTATGAAGACATATATGTACTAATAACAAGAAGAAATCAAAAATGCAATACATAGGTAAGAGAGTAAACGGTGTTACTAACATTGTTGAAAAAATAAAGAGTGAAGTGGAGTTAAGCTGAACACATTTCTAGAAGAGATGATAATAGATGGGCAATTGAAATCTTAAATGGGATTCCAAAAGATTGTAAAAGACCCAGAAATAGACCACATGTGAGATGAATGGATGAAATAACAAAGTGTGCAGGGGTGATGTGGAGAACAGAGATTAGAGAAGATGGATTAAACTTGGAGAGACCTTCATCATGGCTTGATAATAGTTGATGATAATGATGATATATATTTAGTATATTGTTTTCTAAAGATTTAAAATATTTTTTTTTACAGATGTATTTTTGGGTGCATGTTCATCAATGATTCAGACACTTGTTTGTTTGATTTTAAAGTAAAAGTTTTATTAGAATTAATAATTATTTGCATAATTATATTTCTGTATGCATTTCAAGTATTTCTAATTAGGTATGCTGTATATTGTTAGGAGTACTTCAAATATATAATATTCATAAATGTGACTGTGATGAATACTTGATTGTAATCTGTGCTAATGTAGCCTGTTAAGTAAAATTCAAAAGCAAGATATATGCATGCACATACTGAATTTAGCTTTAATATGCATAATGAATTGAGTTATTAATTAATTAACTAATATTATTGAATTACTCATGACACTTGAACTATTATGGTATTCAAAAATATATTAGAAATGTCATATATAGGTGAATATATGACATAACAATTAGTACTCATTGAACTTATTTTATATATAAGCATATTAAATTATTCCAGTTCCATATAAACTACAACAGATTAAAATAATTATGTGCATGATTTAATATAACTTAATGAATTTACAATAAATTTCTATTTGTTTATTTTAGCACAGTCATCTTTCTTATTATTGTTATTATCATTCTCTTTTGTTATCACTAACTGAATATTGTAAGGTCTCTCTACATCTTTTTTGATTTAATAGACATAAAAGTACTAGTAGTAGTTAAAGGGTTTGGTACTTGTCTTATAGATAAAAATGCCATTGGATGGTGCCATTTTCACACTAAAACTATAAAATATGACCATTCCCAGGCCATTGTTTATAATAATTTTTCTGTGCTTTTTTGTAATGCGAAAATAAAAACAAAACAAAATTGTCTTTTATAAATATTATTTTTTATTAACGTATACAATTTAAATGATAATAATAAATGTAAAATAAAATCAACAAATTACAATTTGATTCGTGTTTTTCTATCATATATTTTTTTAATTGTGTTACGGCTTTTTTTTATAAATTTTCTATCGGATATTTTTTTACTTGTGTTATGACTATTTTTTTTGTTGTTGTTTAAAGTAAAAAGAGATATTACGGATATTTTTTACTTCAAATAGAATGACAATAAAAAATAAAAGTTGTTACGGTTAGGTTTAGGGTTAGTTTTAGGGTTAATGTTCTGTTGTTTGTAATGCTAAAATAAAAAAAATTCAAAATCATAACCGTACTCGGACAAACTAAAGAAACTCAAACTTTTTTAAACAACAACAAACTCATATAAATGTCTTCTTTACTTATTAAACATGTTTATAATATTTGCTTTTTATGAAATTTACAAAAAATCGTGTATATTTGTACTTTTCTTACTGTATATTTATTTGTCTCTTCTTTGTCTCGTGAAATGTTATGAACAGTATATTACTTGATGCATTACCTAATTGCAACTCACTAAAAACATAGATATTTAACATTTTCCCAATTAAAACTTCAATACAGTACATTGTAAAAAGTCTTAGAATTATTACATTAAAAAATCTGAACATTTCAATACTTTAAAATAATAAAAAAATCCAATTAAAACAACATTTCCATCCAATTCAAATACAAACTCTCTCATCAAGCCGTAACTATTTTATAAACTGTGTGAATTCGGAAAATGTAATTGCTGTGGTGCAACATACATGCTGTACTGTGACTCAACATAGCGGCCTGCATTCTGTAGCACAACAAAAAAGTTGTATTATAGAAAACGCAGGTTCGAAAGTGTCAGCCACGGAAACAGCATTTTTATGTGTTGTGGTGTGAAAACCGCACCATAGAACGGCGTGTTTAGCTATAAGATGAGTACCAAGGGTTTGTAGGCATCTTTGGTTAGATATCTTCACTAATAAATTATAACCTTCCTATATAAATGTCAGAGGTTAAAGTCCCAATGAAAGCTGATGCTTTAATATATGAATTTCTATATGTTAAATCTAGTGGCTCTCTCATCGTGGATGTTAGCTATATCTGCAGACTGTCAGCTAGCCATTGCATTTATATACATATATTGATAATTTAATTTTTTATTAACATTTGTCTATCTCTAACAGTATTATTTTAATTTTTAAAAATTATGTTTTCCCCTCCTCCATTTTAGGTAAACTTCAATATTTGTTCATTAAGAAAAAAATATACATGTATCATCTTTAATAATTATACAGTAATATTCCAGTCACTATTAAGCAAGAAAAAATAAAAACTTCACATAAACAATAAAATATATGTAAAAGGAGAATAGAGTTGACCAAACTCTATCTATTCACGAAATAATTAAGCAAGTATACCACACTACATGTACCAAACTTATCTTTTCTTTACCTTTTCAATGTAAATATAGCTAAATTGACTGTTTTTATCCTCTAGCTTGTACCCTATTTACATTTGGCATCAATATTAATTTTACTTTAAGATTTCAATACGAGCCAAATTTAGCTTAACTTTTTTTATTAAAAAGTGTAAAGCAAAGATTATCTATTTTATTTTTTTAATTTGCTAAATGGTAATGTAGTGGATTTGTTTAATTACTTTAGCCTAGATATGGAGTTTGGACAGCTCTTTTTTATTTCATTTATATATGGGTATATTTCTAAACATTATTTATATTAGTTAAAATATATATTAATTAGTTGGTAGATTTTAATTCGTCATCATGTAAGGGTTAAGCATAATCAGTTGCTAAATTCTTGTAGTTATAAATGTGACAACTCCTAAGCACTTACTTTACGTTGATTCTTTTTCCTATTGTAATTTTAAGTTTTATAAAATATGTAGTTTTTAATAATGTGTTGAAAAATTATCATAAAATATTGATTTGTATTTTAAAGCAGTTTCTGCTCATAACTTCTACACATGATAAAACAAAATGTTCTGCATGAATACATTTAAAATAATTGAATTATAAATTTAAATTTGAATTTATAACACTATAATATAAAGTTATTGTGAATTTCACTTCTTTAGTATTGATAATTCTCAAATGGAAAGATAATTATATCTATGATTTTATTCATTTATTAATTTGTGAATAAAAATTAAATATACAATATGATATAGTATTAGAAATGTTAGGTTAGTTGGTATTACAATTCTGAAGCTAGAAAAAATCCCTTAATGTAATGGTGGTATTGGCTATTTTTTTATTAAAATCTGCCCATATATATTACATTAAATAAAGTACCCTTTTTTAAAAAAGAAAGAAAACACATCTTTTTAACAAAACGTTATAATTTTCTCGCCATTTTATGGCTGACGTGCTCGCAAATTTGGTCAATATGTCCTCGTAGTTTCCAGAAATTTATTCTTTATAATAATTGTAATAAAAAAATGGCATCAGTAAGAAACTTTACTGTTATATAAGTGTATATTTTGTAAGATAGTGAATCTCATAACTAGAGCATAATTTAAGTAACACAATTTCCCGATGGCTAAAAACGTTACAAAAAAATAATTCAAGATTATAATGTAATAAGAATAAAACTCGGCACTATTTTTTTTATATTCTATGTTATTTTTGTAGCAATAGTGTAGGATTTTATTTTTTCTTATGACATTAGAGATATATTGATGAAGGGATGAAATAAAGCAAGTATGGATGAAATCAGTAAAAATAATAAATTATTCCTGCAATGTTTTTAATTAGCATATATTTAAGTAGAAGGATTTGAACTCAAAATTTTTCAATCTATTCATCCTCCCTCCATCTCAAATAACCAATACATGTGACCACACACATGTGAAAAAAATACCCGATCCCCAATATATGTATTTTGTGCAGAACCAGCTATACATTAAAGAATTGTTGTCTTAATATAAACTGAGCACTGATTGTATGTAGGTGTGCAAGATTATGATCAGGCCCAACTGATGAGTGCTAGTTCTGCCCAAAATATGTATACTGGGGATTATGTATCTTTTTGGCATATATATGCCATGTATATTGGTTGTATGAGAATGAGTGGAGGATGAATAGATTGAAAAATTTTGAGTTCAAATTCTCTACTTACATATGTGAAATAGTATACGCAAGTTACATACTGCCTTAGAATTACATATATTTATATCTTGTAAGATAATAAAAGAAATATAAAAGGTTTAATGGGTATATATATTTCTATTTATATCCAATTTTTATTTTCTGACTAGCCTAGTCTAATCATAGCCCACTTTTCCACAGATCCAGAAATCCTTTCATAATCCTATTATATAAAAAAAATTCTATCATAATCAGCTTATGTAAAAAATACATTGATACCCTGTCATTGATGCTTTGCTTTGTTACAGATCATCATGAGTGATTGTTACATTTCATGAAAAAAGCAGGAAAATAATAAATGCTCTTTATGTTGTTAAGTTAAATTATTTTTAAAAAGCCTATATGTTTCATTGTTTTAGTAAATATAATGAATTTATCTCTACTGATAATTCTGATGTATTTCTCTAAATTTTGAACTGCAATTACTTGAGAAATAAACATGTTTTATAGCATTCAATTTTAAAGATATTTTTGTAGAACATTAGCTTACCATGTCTAGAATTCATGAATATTGGTTAATAAAGGAATGGAATCTTCTGGAAAATAAAATGTTCTATACTAAACTGGATCAGACAGATGAGTATTGACTACTATAAAATTTTACTTAATATGTATAAGCTTTGCACTAATAAAATAAATCATTTACCTATAAACAATGATATTAGTTTTAATCTTTTTATATTTTTTTCTATTGGTACACCTCAAACAACATCATACATTGATAAATTTATTAATATGGTTTAGAGATCTTTTTCACTCAGCTGGTGATGTTGGTGTGTATTTAGTTTAGAAATTATACAATAACATAGTGGCTTAGGAATCATATGATGATCTTTGCCAAACCAGACAAAAGTTAATTGAATAGATTTGAAATGTTACAGAAAAATATGCCTAATATGACTAGTGATTTTGTTCTAGGTATCAGGTTTATATCCAATGCAGATAACTATTCTATGTTGTCCAGTGGGTAAGTGTCTATTGTTCTTAGCCAGAAAATAAAACAATAATGAAAAATCATTTGAATTCTTCTTACCAGACAATAGGCAAGAATAACAGAAGATTAAGTCTTCTATATCAATGCTATTTGGTTTCAAGCTCTCTTCTTTTATGGATTCTCAAAATTCATAATATATATATATATATATATATATATATATATATATATATATATGTGTGTGTGTGTGTTCACTAGAAGGAGCTTACTAATAGCTCCAATCAAGCTTTAATTTATAAGTGCCAAAAGAGAAAGAATTCAAAATCACTACTGAAATGTCCTCATCCTCAGACCAAATGGTTTTGAGCTTATGGCTCACTTCAGTGAGGAGCTACTACTCCAGACACAAGATCTAAAATACCAACTCAAAAGTCAGCACTTATCTAATACATTACTATCAATTTGAAAACCTGAACTTTTCAGACATGTAAATGTCTTCAAATCCAGCTTACAAACCAGATAGCTATTTGGGTCTGACTCACTTCAGTTTCATCATATATTAATAGCCTCAGCAATATAATAGCACAAAAGCCTTCAAGTGTACACTTATAATAATTAATAAAACAAGTCACAATTTGTATAACTTGCTTTTAAGCTTGTATTAAAATGTTCCCTAGAGGGAGTTTACCAGTAGCTCCAATCAAACTTTAATTTAATTCTTTCTCTTTTGGCACTTACAAATTAAAGCTGATGTGATGTGATGTACTGTAGTTTCTTCTTAAATGAAGTCCAGAATCTCTCAGCAATTATGCCCAGAGAAACCTGTTAGCTTCTTAATTTTACATTCCCCAGGCCAAGTTTCCCCATATTCTGCTCCATCCCATTTCCACAACATAATCTTTGTCAACTCTACAGCCTTTATATCTAAATCCCCCTTATCTTTTTTCAAACCCAGCATAAAAACCAATAATCCACTTTCTGTATAATCACTTTTTTCATATTTATTCTTCCATAACTTTATTATATGTGCCCTTTCTGTTTTGAAGCATTTACATTCAATTAACAGATACCCAATATTTTCTATTCCTTCATTACATAATTTACAGATTAAATCACCCATATTTTTCCATTTACATGTATATTCTCTTGTTGCTAAAGATCCTGTTTGAGCCTTAAACAATAAACTGCTTTCCTTACTATTATCATATATTAACTCACACCTAATATTCTGCTTATTTCTATATATATTTGAGCTCTTTTTATACTTCATATTAGTTCTCCATCTCTCTAACTCCCTATTCTTTATTAATAAATCTATGCTTTTATCCCATTCCTTACCACTATAACACTCAACTATTCTCTTAAGACAATCATCCCATCTTTTGTACAAATATACTGATATAAATTCTTTATCCAAATCTTTTGCATACTGCATTATCTTTCTCGCTGATCTTGTTACCTATACTTTACTCATAACTCAATTAAATACTATTTTGGCTATTCTTTTATTATCCATAAACTGCAATCTACCAAACATTTTTATTTTACTTTTTGCATCTCTCATATGAAAACTTGACCATCCCATTTCTCCTTGAATTGCCTCTCTTGCTGTCCTTACATCTGCATCCAATGCATGTCTTCCTACTTCCCTTTGAATTTTTTCTAAGTAATTTAATACCCCTTTACTAACATATAATGCATCATTACCATATGTTAACCCTGCTACTGCAACTCCTTTCCATATAATTCTAGCTACATCATATTTATTATATGAAAACACTGTTAATTTCTTGATCAATCTCTTTCTTTTCTTTGCTTCCTTTATCGATTTTTTCTCCCATTCATCCAAATAATTTTTCTGATTACTTAAAATAATTCCCAAATTACTATATCTATTCACCACTCTTAACCTAATATCTTCCAATAAAAATTCTACATCTTCTCTTTCCCCGGTATTAACCATTATTATGTTTGATTTTTCTTCACTAAATTTAATCCCCATCTCTTTACCTCCCTTGCACATGTCCTCAGCATAACTTCTACATCTTCTCTTCTTTCTGCAAGTTACACAACTTGTGTCTTGTTTATTAATTATTATAAGTGTACCCTTGAAGACTTTTGCAATGTTATATTGCTGAATCTATTAATATATGAAACTGAACTGAGTTCAGATCCATGTAGTTATCTGGTTTATAAGGCTGGATTTGAAGACATTTACATGTCTGAAAAATGCAGGTTTTCAAATTGATAGTAACATATGATATAAGTGCTGAGTTTTGAGTTTATATTTTAGATCTACTGTCTAGAGTCCTAGCTCCTCACTGAGATGAGCCATAAGTTTGAAACCAATTGGTCTGGGGATGAGGACTTTCTGATAGAGATTTTGAATTCTTTCTCTTTTTGCACTTATAAATTAAAGTTTGATTGGAACTATTGGTAATCTCCCTCTAGTGAACATTTTAATACAGGCTAAAATGCAAGTTCCACAATTTGTATCTTGTTTTATTATTATAAGTGTACCCTTAAAGGCTTTTATGATGTTATATTGCTGAGATTATTAATATATGGTGAAACTGAACTGATTTCAGACCCATATAGCTATCTGGTTTGTAAGATTTGATTTGAAGACATTTACATGCCTGAAAAGTTCGGGCTTTCAAATTGATAGTAACATATTAGATAAGTGCTGACTTTTGAATTGGTATTTTATATCTAATGTCTGGAGTCCTAGCTCCTCACTAAGATGAGCCATAAGCTTAAAACCAATTGGTCTGGAGATGAGGATTTTCCTATAGAGATTTTGAATTCTTTCTTCTTTAGCGCTTATAAATTAAAGCTTGATTGGAGCTATTAGTAAGCTCCCTCTAATGAACATTTTAATACAAGCTTAAAAGCAAGTTACACAATTTGTGTCTTGTTTTATATATATATATATATATATATATATATATATATATATATAAAAAAAAAAAAAATATATAATGAACCAGGTGGAGGTGTTTAGAAGATCAATGAGGGCATAAACAAAATCTATTTACTTTGACTCGTTACTAAAATAACAATATGAAATATAACTTGTAAAACTTTTATACAAAATATGATACAAGGCAATTTAAAGATTGCTCCACCACAGTCCCTTAGGCAGAGAAGAAAGTACCCAAAGAGTACCTGTATCCAAGCCAAGCTATATATATATCAGATATATAAATATGGCTATGTTTCCAGGATACAAATTTCTTCTCAGCTGCCAAATTCAACACTTATCATTCAAAGCACTTTTTGTTTTGGAGTAAATCCTGGGCACCAGTTAGCTACAAGAACTAACATGTTTTAAATGATGGCAAACTAATTCAGTGCCTAAGATATCCCAACTAGCTCAATCAAAAGTATAATATAATATACGATTTCTTTAGTGGTAAAAGAATTGACCGACAAATATTAAGCTTAAAGGTAATTTATTTAACTAAACATTTATTATTCTAATTTTAACTACTTTTATAAATCTTAAATAACTACTTCTATAAATCTTAAATGACATAAACAATGGTATTTTTATATAATGACCATGCACACACTCTGAATTCATACATTAAAATAGAATATAACAAAAGTATTAAATAATACATAGCATTTAAAACATGCACATCAATAGTTCATTATGCATGCTATAGAGTTCATTTATTAATAGACTCTGGAGGCTTTAAGAATTGCAATGGTTACATTAACTAGAAATAATATTTTATACAGCACAGATGGAATTGAAAATTAAATTGAGAGAATGCAAACTTCTCAAGCGCTTGTGACTATTAGTAACCAATCAGATCTTAAGCACTGGGACAAAGCATTTAACAAGAAAAGAGTGGTTCCCACTCTCTTCTTTACTTATATTTCTATATATCCAAGCTAATCCAAAGTACTTATATCTGAGAGCATGAATCTTAAATATCATCACACTTAATTGACTGAGTTCAAATTATAAACATACAGCATGAAATCTTTCGATTTACTACACAGTAGTTTTTTCGATGTTATAACTTTGCAGCAAAGTTATAACATCGAAAAAACTACTGTGTAGTAAATCAAAAGATTTCACACTGTATGTTTATAATTTGAACTCAGTCAATTAAGTGTGATGATATTTAAGATTCACACTCTCAGATATAAGTACTTTGGACTGGCTTGGATATATAGAAAGACAAGTAAAGAAGAGAGTGGGAACCACTCTTTTCTTGTTAAATTCTTTGTCCCAGTGCTTAAGATCTGATTGGTTACTAATAGTCACAAGCGCTTGAGAAGTTTGCACTCTCTCAATTTAATTTTTGATACCCTCTGCGCTTTATAAAAATATTATTTACATATATTGCTGCAAAGTTATAACATCGAAAAAACTACTGTGTAGTAAATCGAAAGATTTCATGCTGCATGTTTATAATTTGAACTCAGTCAATTAAGTGTGCTGATATTTAAGATTCACGCTTTCAGATATAAGTATTTTGGACTGGCCTGGATATATAGAAAGACAAGTAAAGAAGAGAGTGGGAACCTCTCTTTTCTTGTTAAATTCTTTGTCCCAGTACTTAAGATCTGATTGGTTACTAATAGTCACAAGTGCTTGAGAAGTTTGCACTCTCTCAATTTAATTAACTAGAAATAGAAATAAGAAAATGTTATTTATTACCTAGGATTTCAGAACATGGATACTGCTTGCTGTTTGTTATAAAATTTATTTCCAATAGGAGTTTATCTTCTTGCTGGTTGCTGCTTCACATGAAAATTTTTCTTTTTGGTTGGATTTGAAGTTTCTATGCTATTCTATGGCACTATTTTTTGAGATATTTAGATATCCTGGTGGTTTTTTAAGTTGTTAGGCAGGCACCACTTTTACTGGGCAAGCCACTGTTTCATCAGACTCAGGCTGGGGTCTGATCATATGATTAACACTGCATGATTGTAAGACTGACTGACAAACTGATTTAATCTGATTGTGTTCTGAACTGAAAGATTGAATTCAACTCAACTGAACTCTGATTGTGAACTCAACTGATTGATCGATGAAGATCAGGCTATTTATGTGATGACCTGTTGTCATTTTTGTAATTGGTTTTTATGTCCACCAGCTATATCTGTTGTTAAAATTCCTCCACTGTTTTTGATTGCATTTCTTTGATAAGATGTTAATCCTGTTGTCAATTGGTAGCCATTGCTAATTTCCATTATTTGTAAATTTTTAATTTGTAGCCATTGCATATTCTGTTTTTTAATTTTTAACTTTCATACATTTATTTTATCAACATACACACACTTATTTTACTATTTCTTATACTTACAATCACTATTAATGCACATATATATTTACATTTTTAATAAATAATTTAATTATAAGAGATTTCTTTTTTTTCTTTTAGTTTTAAGATTTCCTTTTTTTTCTTCTTTAACTTAAATAAAAAGAGAGGATCTTATAGTTTAAACTGTTATACTTTTCATTTTTCTAAGTTAATTTTCTACCTCCTAATTAATAAATGATGTTTGTATGAATAACTTTTAAAACTTTTTAGATTTTCTTTTTTTTTAATGAGATGCTTTAATTCAATATTTTATGGATGGATGGATAGATAGATAGATAGATAGATAGATAGATAGATAGATAGATAGATAGATAGATAGATAGATAGATAGATAGATAGATAGATAGATAGATAGATAGATAGATAGATAGATAGATAGATAGATAGATAGATAGATAGATAGATAGATAGATAGATAGATAGATAGATAGATAGATAGATAGATAGATAGATAGATAGATAGATAGAGTAGAGTAGATAGATAGATAGATAGATAGATAGATAGATAGATAGAGTAGATAGATAGATAGATAGATAGATAGATAGGTAGGTAGATAGATAGATAGATAGATAGATAGATAGATAGATAGATAGATAGATAGATAGATAGATGGATAGATAGATAGATGGATAGATAGATAGGTAGGTAGGTAGATAGATGAATAAATAGATAGATAGATAGATAGATAGATAGATAGATAGATAGATAGATAGATAGATAGATAGATAGATAGATAGATAGATAGATAGATAGATAGATAGATAGATAGATAGATAGATAGATAGATAGATAGATAGATAGATAGATAGATAGATAGATAGATAGATAGATAGATAGATAGATAGATAGATAGATAGATAGATAGACAGATAGACAGGCAGACAGACAGACAGACAGATAGATAGATAGATAGATAGATAGATAGATAGATAGATAGATAGATAGATAGATAGATAGATAGATAGATAGATAGATAGATAGATAGATAGATAGATAGATAGATAGATAGATAGATAGATAGATAGATAGATAGATAGATAGATAGATAGATAAGTGCCAATAGCTGGATGATTTTCATTGCTTATTAATAAGACTACAAATTATTATATTACATATATGAAATCTTATTTGTTTTATTTTATTTTATTTGTATCTAATTTATTTAAACACAATACGTTTTTGCAAGCTCCATCTTTACTTATAGAGGCAACCTTAATAATAAATTGTAGCTTCTATGTTTTATTTAAACTTCGGATATTATTATGTTATTTCTAAAGGCTTATCAAAACTATTAACTCTTAGATTTTAGTGGCGAACTTCCCTGGAAATTATTTACTACATAGATTTGTTTTATATAAAAAAAATAAATGAATAAAACAAATAACATAAAAATACAATATTGTTTTGATTTATTTTAAAAAATCTTTAATCTGAAAAACAAATAAAACTTTCTATTTTTACATAATTCTTTATTAACCTAACTTCAGTTATTATTTATTAATATGAACAATGATATAATAGTGCAAAGATGTAATGTGTGAATAAATGAGGCAATCAAAATAAAATTAAGTGAAACATATGTTGTTTAAAATGTGATATAAACAGTATAATATATATATAACATTATAATTTTTATTCATATAAATAAAATATGGCACTTCTTTATCTATAAATAGAAGAATTCAGTCAAGCATTGGTAGCCAAAAGGTCAGCGCAGTCGCCTTGCAAGCAGTGTCTTGCAGACAGTTGTCACATGTTCACTTCCCAGCTGATGCTTTGACATATGGAAAAAAAAATAGAAGAATTCAGTTTATATTTGAATATATTAGGTATTTTTCTTGTTGTATATAAAATAAAATTATTATTAATAAAATAATATTGAGATGCAAATGCTATAACAGCAGAAAATGATGGAACTTTTCTGATTTTTAATGCTAATCTGAATATATGTAAATATAAATAGAATACTAGTGAAACTTATTTTGAAAATATATGAAGAACTTATTCAGCTAGACAAAATCAACTATACTAATTAGATTTATAACTCATACTTTTGTAAAATAACTGTGTACAATAAACATTCTTTTAAAATGATCATTATTAAAAGAAATAATATGGATTTATTACACATATATCAAAATACTGGTATCATATTGTCACCATCATTATGTACGCATTTTTCAATGAACATGTTGATGAAAAATAAAAAAACTAATCAAGGCATTAGGACATTTAATTTATTTAGCTTAAATCAAATTTAGAAGTAATTTTAAAAATGCATCTTTGATTTGCAAGTAATTTTAAAAAGAAATGTATATTTTATCTGATATTAATATCATTTATATAATGAATGTGACATTTATCAATTTTTGCATGTTTTCATTTAATAATTTTAATAATAAGATTAAGTTTTTGTTGAGCAGAATTGATATTAAACCACTAAACATCATTTGATCATCATTCTTTATGCTTACAGAAGATTCCTGCATCCATTGATTATTCTGACTTGCAGTAAATGGTAGTATTGTATGGAGAATTTTGCCTCTGTATAATTAAGTTTTTGGTTTTAAAAATAAAACTGGATACTAAAACAATGTTTATATTTAAAACATTTTTTTCTGATCTTAAATAATAGTTTAATTTAAATTAGAAGGAATAAAAATCTCTATGCTGCTCTTCCACAAAATAATAATCAGAAAATAATAACCTTAACTTTAAACAGATTAGTGAAATTTGAAAAGGGTATCAAAGTAGATGCTGAAAAAAGCTTTTTATGTATAAAATTATTTGATTATATAGCTCTTGTAAAAATTATTATTATTTTCTGATTATTAATTTAATTAAGCAGAAAAAAGCAATTTGTAATATAATAATTTCAGTCACTAGTAAATGAGTATGGCTATTCCATCTTTAGAAAAGAATTGTGAACCATAAATATATCCACATGTAGAACATGTCATTCATTTTTTGATTGATTTGATATTTTACAATGCTAACTTTTAATTTCTTCACCAAAACACTTTTTTTTCAGAAATACTTTAATACCATATCTAATTTTAGCTTTACAATATATTCTGTCTTTGCCATACCTTTCCAGTGGAAACAATTGATATTAGACTTAATGGGGTCCATCCTATAAAAATTATGCTCAAGTTCACCATAAAACACTCTTTTAAAAAGCCTCCCCTTGTCCATTTATTTTATAGGCCCACTCTAATGGAGGTGTGATTTTACAGTGTTTGCCTCAATAATTATGATTTTTTTATGATCTTGTCTTGTATTTTTAAATTTTACAGTGTCCTTAAATGAAACTTTCCTAAAACTTATATTGTTTCAAAAAGGTATCCAGGTTTCTCTTCCTTTTAATAAATTACATAAAATAACAGCTTTATATACAGCTAACTTAGTTACAGCCATTATTTTTCTGTAATAAAATACTCTATCTTTTAACTTGTTAAAAACAGAAGCAGATTGGTGTTTTGTTTTGCCTCAACAACCTAATTCATTTTTATACTTTTAAAACTAGCAATGTATTTAAACTTATACTTTCAAGATGATAATCATCCAAGCTAAAAGTTGCCAAAGATTTTTCTTCTGTCATTGATTAATAAACAACTTGATGTCGCTGAACATTGCTAATTGCTAAACCAAAATCTTTATATTGTTGTAATGGAAACATTAATAACATTCTGTCAATTATATTTTGAACTAAAGGGCAATTTGTAATGCATATTATTTCCAAGATTACGGAATACATCAAGCCTATTATTATTGTTGATTAAATATATATCTATACTTGTGTACATTATTAAACTTTGTAATAAAATGAAAGAATACAAAATATTTAAATTATTCCTAGATTTACTTTTATAGGTTCTTCACTATTAAAAATGAAGGATACAAATAGATAAAAGCTCATGCATGTGTATTTAGGAGATATTATTTAAGTGATGAATTTAATATATTGTTGAATACATTACAATTAATGTTCAATGTTGCTTATGTGGTATGCTTTATTTAGTCTGAGTTAAAAAAAAGCAATTCCTGAGAACAAATATAATCTTGAATTACATATGTTCTTATGGTCAAAGAATGTTTTTTGTAAGTAAAGTTTATGTTTTTGATATATAAAATAGGTTCTTATATTATTGACTTTTAGCATAAGTTAAATAAGATTATTGAAGTATAATGTATGTCCCTTTTGAGCTCATTTGTAATAATTCCTGTATTTTTAAAGAAATATTTTTTCAAATACCTCTGATATATATATATTTATTTAGTTTCCTTTTGTTATTCTTTTTTCAATTATAAGATTATATATATATTGAAACAGTCAGCTCTGTCAATCAAACTGTTTCACCTACTATATACTATAGTAGTATTTCTATATAAGTAACTAGCACCAAATTCTCGTATATCAGGTTAATATTATGTCCAAATCAGGCTGGATTTAAATATAAAGGTATTAATTATGTATGTGTGCATATATCTTAAGCCTACAAGATAAAAGGTGTATCTGTATATGAAAAAACCCATATATACACACACATATATTTCTAAGAGTAAATAGATGAAAACTGCATTGAATGTGTAACACGAGACTATATATATGCAGGAAAAAATAATGTTAACAGATTTAAAACATTATAAATTTCTTTATTTAAAATATTTATTCTAAAGAAAATTAATATTTGAAAGTATTGTATATTTCTGCATATACTGCTAAATTAAATAATCAAGTTACATATATAACCAGTTGTTTTCCATTTATAGATTTGTTTTCGAAAAATTGGTATTATAAAATTCCATTTATAGAGTTGTTTTTGAAAAATTAGTATTATAAAATTTAATCTTTCTCACTGTAGTGTGACCTAATTACAAAACTAAAAGTAACACTAAGTTGTAGGATAGGTTATCCTGAGTAATTAAAAAGAAATCGTGAATGACCGGCTGTAAAACTTCACTATAAGAAATAAAAACAAAGTAATTATACGATTCTAGGAATACAGCGAGAAAATTGGCAAAACAAATCTGAAAAATTACTATAACTGAGAAGAGGGGGGTAAGCTGATAATATAAGCCTCTGCAGCCATTTTGGAATTACTCTGACATTATTTCAGTCAACAACTTATGTTAAAATTGGGAATTATGATGCAAGTTGAGTAGAAGACCTTTTTTCTTGCCTTTTTGACCCAAGAGTCTACCATGTGGGAAATAGCAAAAAGGAGAAGCCATGTGTGATGGAGCAGTTGCCTGAACTTTCAATATGGAACAAGTGCAAGCAGCAAAGGAGAGCCCGGTAAAACCCTTCCTCTACTTAAACATTAATAACTCATCTAAAATGTGATAATTTCTAAAGCTAGCTAAATTTAAACTCTATGGCCATAGCAATAATGTAATTTTAAATCCACTACTAAATGTAATTTTGATTTCTTTATTTTAATCTTAAAATCACTACTAAAATGTAATTTTGATTTCTTTTGTTTTCACCTTAAAATCTTGCCTGATTTAATTTGATATTTGATTTAATGTGATAACTGATTTGATTTAATAACTGATTTGAGTTAATATCATATTTATTGATTTACGTACTCTGTATTTATTAATTTATGTGTTGGTTTGCTAAGTTATCTTCAATTGATCTAGTTCAACGCATTTACAGTTTTCTGACTAATTTAGTTGTGACTTGCTTAAAGTGATTGATTTTAAATTAATTATTATAAATTTCATTATGTATAATTTTAAATGATTTATTCTAAATTGTGTATAGTTTTAAATGCTTCATTCTAAAATGATAATTAAGTTTCTAGATTAATTTACATATTTTAACTTAATGATATGTGCTTTTATATATTTTAATAGAATAATAATATTTGTCTTGATTAATTCTTGTCACTACTTAAATTTGGCTTGAACTGGATTGATTGGAAATAAACTAATTGTGTTGCAATTTCATTTTAAACTATGCTAAAACAGAGTCAAATTTTAGATATCTACTCATTAATCTTACATTTCTTTCTAAGAAAATCTATGCCATTTTATGATTTTTCATTGCTTAGTAGTTTGTGGTATATTTGTTCGAAACGGGCTTTTACTATTGATTAAATGCTTAGTGCAGAGCCATTACAGGTTTGCACCTAGAGAATAATATAGCATCTAGGATGCAAAAGAAACCCGTTTCGAAAGGGGTAAAATATCTTGTTTTAAGAGATAATTAAGAAAGCTTACAGCTATTATAAAATAGATTCACTTTCAAGATATTTAACTAATGTTTAGCTTGAGTGATTGAGATACAGCATAGAGCTATAACTTTATATCTTAATGCCCAATAGTGTGCTGTACTTTCTCATAAAGTTATAAATTCCTATATAGATAGCTTTACAAATTAGATTCCTAGTTTTTCCTTAATAGCATAATTATACATACTACCCAATGAACTGATATACGGTAGTTTCATGAAGTAAACTAGTATTTAGTGTCATAAAATTTTATTATATAATGTGGTCACTGATGCGAGTGTGTTTTTAAGAAATGCTATGGCATATATATATATTTGTTGTTGTGCATATTTTTAGCGGTTGTATGTTTAAGGCTACGCCGTTACTCTCTTAGTTCAGACAACTATCTCTTCAGATGGAGGTTGGATGTCCTGCCTCATTCTGCATCCTCAGAAATGGAGCATGAGACTCCCATAGTTTAATTAGTTGCTCGATCGCTGGACTAAAGGTCGCTTATTTCCACAGCAATGAATACGGTGAAAAAGGGAACCGTTACTTGGTAAAAATCCCATAAAAAGGCACTCTTGAGATGCAAGGGCTATATCAGGCTTTATATTTTCTATACGCCATGGTATCTGAAGTCTGACTGCCAATCATCAGTTCATCCCGCATAATAATTGTATTTTCAGCTTTGATCTGAATTCGAGTCTAATTTTATAGGCACATAAGCTATATAGAGAATATTAAGTATTCATGTTTAATAAAATATCATATTCTTCATCAATATGTATAATCACTTCTGCTAGCTCTAGAGCAGATCTAGACCCGGTTATATAGCATAAACTAGGCATAGATGGTCATGAGGAAATTAACCTCGATCTATAATGTAATCTTAAGGCCCATGAAAATATAAATGTTAAAACATATAATTTCTTAATCACCTGTGAGTGATATCTATATGTCTCAATTAAATTATTTATAATCCAAACTACAATCACCTGCACGTGATTGGAATTTTTATGTAAACAATTAAAACATCACCTACGAGTGATATATGTATTTATAATAAATCTAATAATGTAACTAGCCAAAATGATTAATGTCACCTGTGAGTGATTTACATTGTACCAAATGTAAGTAAATTAAAGCCATCTGTAACTAGGCAAACCATAAATGATTATAACTCCAGTCATCACTTGCGTGTGAATCCCAAACTCAAATATGAAATTGTATCCCTAACTCAGCCACCTGCATGTGATACAACCTATATAGCCACATTATAATCTTTATTTTCATTGAATAATTTTAATATTTAGTTTTCATTAAATTGGTTTTGAATTTAACTTTGGTGTCATGTCTCAATATTGCTCATTGGTAAGTCTTTATAGATTAGTTAATCATTAGTTAAGAATCACAATCCATATTTTATAATTATGTTCTGCCACACATATCGTCTATACAGTTATACTAGTTAATAGGTCAACTTCTCATAGTCTTGTGCTTTATCGATGTGCTACTGCAAGCACATGATGAAGGAAAATGCTGCTGTGGCTTCATATGTGTCATCCACAAGGTGGTAAATCTTTGAACGTTAGTAAAGGAGTTGGGGCTATATCAGACATGGTTTGTACCACTCTACGTTGGTCAGCCTTGGTATGATTTACTAAAGTTCTGGATTTTGTTGTGCGAATGTACAGATTTGACTGTTACAATATATATATTGTACCCTCACTTCTCGATATATGATATAACTTAAAGTATGACTAGCTCAATTAAATTATTATGCTCAGCTAAAATATGTATGACTATTTTTAATATATTTTTTATAATACTATATCTTATCAAATTTATTATAACTTATCAAAAATTTGCATAGTTCAGTATTATGTACTAATTAAATAAGTATTTACTAAAATCATGAGACTATGAAGTGAAGTTACAAGTGGTAATTGGATTTACATTGAGTCAATGTCTTTCCCAGACACTATCTCAATGGCATAAGAATACTACTACCTCTTTATTATCTCACTACTACATCTACAGTACTCTTATGTCTTTTATAAAATTAACTACCTTTAATAATGATAGATAAATAAATCTCAATCTTTTGTTAAGGAAATATAATTAAATAATCTCAGGTTCTTTTAATTATCTTAAAGTAATAATAATTCATGCAAATAGGAATGATAAGGGATTTAATATCAAACCTAAATACACCTAACTTATTCCAATAATAATAGCTAACAATAGTAATCTTTAATGTACAACTTAATCTTATCTATTCTATTATAATATTAATCATTAAAAAAATAAGTAAATCATATACATGTCTTTTATTTCCATATAGTATCTTAATTTTAAAATATACTGAAATCTTATAATTTAACAATCTGTGGCAATAAATAGTATTGTACTCTTATATTGTGCATTATAATTACTTTGTGACCATTATAATATTATATGTTAATGTCAATCAATTTCTATAAATTATATTAAGAAAATATTGTGTTTCTTTCTAAAAATAATAATAATAAATTCATATTGTGCAAATATTATGTTCATTCAAATTATCTGTTGTCAAATGCTGTGGTGCAAAATAATGAATTCGACACATTTTAAAAAAATAACTTAAACAAATTTATTTACATCAACTTTAACAAATAACTTATTTACACTATTTACATTACAGTGGAAACCAAAGAAAATAAAAATAAGAAAAATAATAATACAAGATTTTTACACTGTTACTATTTCCATAAACATAAATAGATAATCTATACATTACTTAAATGTTTTGTCAATAGCATTTAATTAAGTTTACGGACTTAAATTTTAATAGATATTCTTTGTCATCAACAAATACAAGAAAAGGTTCTATGTAAAATATCATTTATGTATCATATGTTGATAAACAAACTTTAATAATTAAATGTTACTTCACCTGAGTATTACTACTATTTATATTATAATGTATTATTGTATATTACATTTACTATTAGCATTATTCCAATGTCAAATAATGTATAAACTGATATAACTTTGTAATATAATAACAATTATTGATTATAATTATTTATTTTATTTTAATGTAATTTCATACTACATGTCTTACCAAAATATGCAATACGTATATGTTCTTTTAAAATAATATTTCAAAATTATTCAACAATTTCAAATTTTATAAAGTGTTATACCAAATAAAAAATTCTATGATTCTTTACTTGTTATTCTGTTCCTTCCTAATAAACTTCTATCTACAAATATCATTTTAACCTTATTTAACTTCAGAGAAACCAACTGACCAATTTTAAAAAAAATAATGATTATCCAAATTATCTTATACCTTATCATCTATATATGATAAACCTTCAATCAAAATATAAATTTCTATAGGAAATTAATTTAACTTATCTAATAAAAATACAAATAAAATCTAGATATTTTTATCTCTTACTAACTTTTTAAAAAAAAATAAATAAATAACTTATACTAATATAATAGGTCTAATGCCTAATACTGTAACAGAAAACATTAAAATTTATTCACGAAAGAATCATATAATTATTTCTAGATTTCTCATGTTACGTTGTACTAAATTTACATTATAAATTTAAAGTATGCATATTAAAATAAAACTGTTATTACTAATATTATGTGTGTATATTCTTTAAATATTTATACATCCATCCAACAATCAAATAACATTCGGTTGATCTAAAGAAAAACATAGCAAAATACATCAAATTATTATTATATAATTTTTACCACAAATGATACTCTAATGTACAGTCCGCCATACGATGTCCTCCAGGATTACAGTTTTACAAAATAATTTTACATTTACACTCAACAATCATTCTTTAAAACATTGCGTGTTGTATAATTATAAAAATAAACTTTATGCAATTAAAGTGTTATATTAATATTTAGTTATTTTTAAAAAAAAAAATAAATGTACCTTTCCTATCTTTAATAAATCAATAGATAATTATATATTTATGTTAGTTAATAAATAAAAACATATTACATAAAATCCAACGGTGTCTTCTTATACCCATAATTGTTCTTTTCCTTGGTACAAATTTTCACCAAACATTACTTCCTTTTCCGGTACATCACGTGTTTTTAAAAGTTTTATAAAATAAATGGAAAACGTTCTTTTTTTAAAAAAAAATAAAAATAAAAATCAGTTCCATCATAAAACAAAATAATAATTAAATAGTTTATCAGATCCGGATTCATTTCCTTTTAAAAAAAATATTATTTAAAAGTTATTATTTTTAAATTAGTCAATAGTTTATAAGTTTCTTATTTAATTATTTTAAATTGACTTGGATATCCACGTATATTTTATTTGCGCATTCCTTAACAAAATATTTAGGTAAGATTAATTTAAACTTCTTCTGTACGACCAGTGTTCAGACTTTACTAATATAATAATTTTATTTATAGGTATTTCTTTGCAAATTAAACTTCCAATCTATTTGCCTTTTAAGACTGTCAAATTTTAGTCTTTTAAACCACAAAGACTTCACAAGGCAAGTATTTATACAATTACTGTTAATTACCATATCTTTACTAAGATATATACTTAAATTTATAATCTACAAATACTTTCTTCATAAAGAAGTATTTCTTTTCTTTTAAAATATTGGTCTTTATAAAAATTAGTTCTAATTAACTTTTAAAATCATATAATATCCAATATATTACTTTTGCCCATCTGGTAATTCTCCTAGTTAATCCAGCGTCTGTTATATTCTTAGTATAATGTCTCCAATACATTTTATCCTTATACGATGTTTCTATGACTATTTGATAGTAAATTGAGCTTCGAGAGAGACGATCGATAGAAAATTATAATTAAATTAGCACTGTATATTTGTCGGTAAACTTTTATAAATTATTTTAAAAATTACTCTCTTCTAATTTTAAAACGATTACGAAAGCGTCTATAATTTTACATAGCTATTTCTAATAGCACACTTTACTTTAAAAATTACAATCATAATCCCCCTCCGAACAATTGGACCTTGGTTTTATACCCGAATAAACTCCCCACTTGATTGGTAAATTAAACAATCAACTTGCTAGCTTATTTACATTTTTACCAACAATACAGAATTAAAAATAAATAATGACTTATTTAATATTTATTATTTATCACATTATTAAATTCTTAAATTAATCTTTATCATTTATTTAAATTTATTAAACATTTTTTTAAAATATATTTTTTTACTTTATTCCACTTTTAATTTTTATAAGATTATTTTTTGTAAACAAACTAAGTCTATTTTTATTCATTATTTTTTTTTTTTTTAAAGCAGCATTTTAAAAATCAGATTTAATATTTCACATTAACTATTTTTATTTTTATCTCATGATAGCCAATATAATATTTATAAATTTTATAACAGAATTTTAAAATAGTTTTGCAACTTTACTAAAAAAAACTCACAAGCATGTGTGTATATGTCTACCTAACATCTGTTTTACAACACAGATACAAACGCTCGTACTAATCCAAAAATAAACTAACAATTTCATTTTTTTAAAATAAATATTTTTAAAATAAACAATATATTATAACAACTTTTAAAATAATAATTCGATATTATTAAAATCAAATATTAATCTTCTATTATGTACTACTAATAATTAAAATATTTATATTCACTTATTAAATATTAAGCTTTATCAACAATAAATATATGCATTTACTTTTAACTTGTCTTTTTAAAAACTTTAACTTTAAACATTTATTTACAAAGCCTATTAATGCAGTATTAATCATGGCCAGTTTTCCCAACCATATACTATTATCATCTTTATTGAAACGTCTCTCTCAAACATTAGCACAATTTTCACATATCAAATACTCATAGATTACTTTAAATAAATTTTTTGAAAGATTATCATAAACAAAATTAACATCATATAGCTAAATATATTTTAAATTTAAAATTTTTTAATAAATTGACACAACAATTTATGGAGACCCATACAAAAGGGCACATATCCTCCTCCTTCGGATAAAAATTTTAAATTAACCATCTACCTTCATCTTCTTTAATCTACAATTATCATCTCCATTTTTCTTATCATGGAATATCATAATAAATTACTTTAACATGAAATTTTATAAAGCATTGAAACATCACATTAAAATCCCAACCAGGAAACATTTTTAAATAAAATCATCATAACTTTCTTTTACTTTATAAAATTAAGTCTCACTTTTCCTTTATTTATATCTTTAATTAGGTCACTTTTATTTCCCTAATCTTACTATGAAATATCAAATGTTTAAATTCCTTTAAATAACATCCTTTTACACAAATTAAACTATAAATACATATTTCTATAGTTAACACTATCTTCTAAATCACATTTTGTATTTTACTTCTAACTTGTTGCTAGTTTCATTAGCAGTTTTTAATAAAGCATTGTCTAATAAATCTAGACACTTTTCATCTAAAGAGATTAACTTTATCCCTGAAGATTTATTAATTTTATGATCACTACTACAATATTTATGAAAATTCTTAAATTTATCCATAACTCTTTTCATAAATTGATCTTTCATAAGATCTACTCACTCTTATCATATTATTCATTTCTCCCTAAATTAACATTTACTGACTTGATAATAAATTATTTCATTATATAAAATACAATATTTGAACATTACACTAAAATCTTCACCCACAATACGTCTTTTGAAGATTGTAATTCACACTTCAGAAGGATATGGAATTAAACTTCTTGCATTATAAGTTCCTTTCTCACCATCTGGTGTAGTTAACATAAATGCATTTTCACCTACTTTGCAAGATATTCTATATGGACCCTCATATAGACTAAGAAATTTTTTGAACTGATTTCTTTGAAGGTTGCTAACATGGGGTGTTCTAACTAGAACTAAATCATTAATTTTAAATGGATGTGGTTTATTATGGGATTTCTTTACTCTCTTTGCACCCATAATATGAAGCTTTACTTTAGCTTGATTATTATCTTCATCCCTATTAATTTGTTCTCTTACAATTGGTATAGGCGTTTTAATCAATAATGGTTCATGTCTACCATAATGTAAACGAATAGGAGTGAAACCAGTGGATTCATTATACATACTATTAATATAGTTAATAACCTCAGGGAGTTTATGAACCCATTTCTTATGATTATCAGCTACATACACCCTAAATAATCGACTAAGCTCCCGCATAACACGTTCGCAAGGATTAGACTGAGGGTTTCTTATGGAGCTCATAACATGTTTGAGGTTTTGATCTTGAATCCATTCATTCCACCTACCCGATATAAAAGCTGTAGCATGATCTGTAAGTATGATTTTTGGTTTTCCTACTAATGGGAATTGATAATTAAGCATGCATTTTATTACAAAATGTGCACTAGTTTTAGGCACAGGATACGCTGATACAAATTTGCTAAAAACATCATAGGCTACCAAAATAAATTTCTGTTGTTTAAATGGTGGGAGAGGCCCATAAAAATCAATTGCTAATAATTCATTAGCTCGATCTGGAATAATAGGCTGCATAACACCTACATACGATTTATTACAGTATTTAGACTTTAAGCAAGTAGAACATGTTTTAATTTTCCTTATGACACGTTTATACATTCCATCCCAATAAAAAATAGATTTCAATACATACATGATCTTTGGTGCACCATAGTGACCATAACTACAATGTACATACATTATCAATTTATCAATCATAGAGTTAGGTACAACTATCCTCCATGATTCCCCCTGATTTGACTTTAAATTATACATAAGTAAATTCTGGTACATCTTATACTTGCTAAAAATCCTTTTTATATATTTACTTTTACTATTTACATTATCATGATTATTTAGGATAGTCATGATTCTATTTAATTTCTGATCCTGACCTTGAATCATAGTGAGATTATTATAATCATCCACTATAGATTCATCCCTGATCACATCCACACTACTAATAATTATATTTTGAGCATTAGGATGTTGGGACATCAGACAAATAGGGTGGCGGCTAAGAATATCAGCAGGGATATTCTGTCTCCCTTCAATATAGAGAACTCTATAATTAAATTGTTGGAGATACAAGCTCCACCTAACAAGTCTCTCATTACTGAGGTAGCTCTTGTTTAAAAACTCCAAGCTTCTATGGTCGGTCAATACAATCACCTCTGAACCTAATAAAAATTGACGTAATTTCTGAAAAGCCCAGACAACAGCTAGGGTCTCCTTTTCAGTAATAGTGTAATTCAACTCAGCACCTCTTAAATGTCGGCTTAAGAAGTACAACACATGAGGTACCTGATCCTCATCGAGCTGATATAACACTACTCCCAGACCATAGTAACTACTATCTGTCTGCACATAGAATGTTTTATTAAAGTCAGGATACATTAAAATCACGTGTTTTAAAAATTTATTTTTAATTATACTAAATTCATTATCATGTTCAGCAGTCCACTTCCATTTTTCAGTTTTCTTTAATAACCGAGACAAATTTATAGTATCTTCAGCGAAATTTTTATAGAATCTATTATAATAGTTACATAATCCAAAAAATGACTTTAATTGCTTTACTGTTTTTGGAATGGGAAAACGCTGAATAGCTGCAATCTTTTCAGGATGGGGCTGGATTCCATGCTCATTTATTAAATGACCTAGAAAAGTAATTTCTTTAGCTGCTATTGAACATTTTTCCATATTAATTTTGACATTTTGTATTTGACATTCTGTAAAAAATAATTTTAAATGTTGGAGATGCTCATGTAAACTATCAGAAGCAATAACTATATCATCCACATACATGATGATTTTTTCTTTTAATTGTTTCGAAAAAATCATGTCTAAACATCTGATCAAGCCAGCACCACTATTAATGAGACCAAAAGGCATCCGTCTGAAAACATACGACTGGCCTTGAAATCGAAATGCTGTATATTGCTGATCATTCTCATGCAGTGGTATTTGCCAATAACTAGCTGTCAGATCAAATGTAGAGAAAATTGACCTCTTGTGAAATTTAGTTAAGAGCTCATGTACAGGTGGAGGAATGTCACGCTCTGGTATAGTTACATTATTTAGCATACGAGCATCTAAACATACTCTAATACTACCATCCTTCTTCTTTACAATAACCAATGGGTTTACGTAAGGAGAAGGGCATTTTTTAATTATATTCCACTCTAGCATTTTGTCAATTTGACTCTGTACCTCATCCTTATATTGGTAAGGAATTGGGTACATTTTTTGATGGAAAGGATCATTACTCTTCAATTTTATTCTATGGGTATATCCCTTTATTATACCAGGGATTTTAGAAAATATATTTTTAAAATTATACATTAATTGATATAAATTTTCACCCAATTTAGAATTTATTGCATAAACATGTTCAATTTTGGCCTTTATGCTGGCATCAATTAATGTGTTCTGGATGCATAATAATTGACTAGAAAGGTTATGCATACCATATTCAAAACTAAGCCTTTCTTCTTTACAAATAAAAATTCTATTATAAAAATCAATTTGACATTTATTTAAAATCATGAAGTCAGCTCCTATTATGGCTTCATGTATTAACCCAGGCATAATAAGGAAAACATGCCCAAATTCTGTATTATTTATTTTGAAGGTAATCCAGACTTGTTTATTTGATAACTTTGTCCTCTTTCCATTTGCTAAAGTTACTTGGATCTGCTTTACTGGCAATGAAGGTATATTCCTTTCTACACTCACCAGATTTTGATATGTTGACTCTGATAATATGGAAGCTTGACTTCCAGAGTCAATTAATGCTTCAATTCTGATATTGTTTATGTATAAAACTACAATAGGACATTGATAAGTTATAGGTGGTTCGCCTATAGTAAAGGGCTCTAAATAATCAATATCAAGATCTAAAGTATTAAGCATCCACATCTGATCGTTCCCCATTTTGTTAGCACTGGGTCCTTGCAAAGAGGAACTGACATACAAAGATCTTTCTAGTTTAATTTCTTACTACTAGCTTTATTAGCTGGTCTTTTTAGAATTGTGGTCACACCACTAGTAGAAGGCTGACTATTTTGATCATCATTTCTATCCCTATATGTATCAAATTTAACAAATTTTTTAAAGTGTGGAGACATCCTATCTCTACCTCTGTACTCAAATCTCCTTTTAAATCCTGCAGAAGATCTCACACCAGTATTGACATTAATACTTGATAAAGGATAATTATTTCTATCTTTGTTTATTTTAAATTTATTGTCCATAGATAATTCAGCTACTTCAAGAGCATCCAACACCTCTGATACCTCTTCTATTGAACCACGATCAGCAGCTATCAACAACTGTTCAACATTTTTAGGTAAGTTATGCCTTACTATTCTTACAATCTGTCCTTCTGATAACGGACAAGCAGTCAATGTCTTCAACCGAACAGCCTGATTTCTAAAAAAGCTTGTATAACTGCCTTTGCTGATATGGTACTTTTCTTGGGTAATTTGGTATCTAATGCAATCTTGTTTATCAGAGTTCCAAAAACTTCCAACAATGAAACATTTAAAGTCACCGTAAGTTATTGGTTTCTCAAAAAGTGATTGCCACCAATCTTTGGCAATTCCATACAAATGATTGCTACAAACTGCCACTTTTTCTTTTTCTGACAGTGAACATATGGAAAACAATTCGTCTAAATTATTTAAGAATTCTGAGGGATTTTCCATATACTCTCCTTTAAATGGTTTGACTTTCATAAAACGTAAAGCCATTGAATTATTTGCATTTCCCTCACAATTAACCACTTCTCTAATCGGTCTACTATCAATTTCTTTCACAACAGTATTTTCTGACTGATTACTATTACTTTTCCTTACCGATTCTACTTTATTTATTCGTGATGAATTAACATAATCTTCATATGCCTTATCACTTATTTTGCCTTTTAATACTTCTGTCTTTGTATTATTTACATTTTTCATTTCTATTTGGTCATACATCTGTTGAAATTTTCCCTCTAAATCCATTTGTTCAAGTACTTGCTTAACATACCCTTTTTGTTCCTTCCTAAATTCGTCCAAATTTTTATCCAAGATTTCTTTGTACTTATCATTATTTTGTTCTAACATATCTGCGTGCTCTTTTATATCATTTTGAATACGTTTTAAATTCTCTCCTACCTTTGATCGATATTTATGTTCATCGATTCTTTTAATATCTAGACCCTTAAATTTTTCTATTAATTCCTTCTCTATTTCATCCTTTATATCTCCTTTAGTCTGAACTATTGCACTCCTAACACTTTTAATATCTTCACTAACATTATTAACATGGTCTTTAACCTCACAAATCTCACTATCAACTTTCAATTTATAGCTATCAATTTTTAAAGCTAAATCATTACTGTTCATTCTACATTGATCAATAGATTCTGCTATTTGATCTTTCAAACTTTTAATCGTGCTCTCTGAAAATTCACAAAATCTTCTTTCCAACAATTCCTGATTTTTATCGTCAATTTTAATTACTTCTAACTTTAAAGATTCAACTACTTCTTCATTTTTACTAAACTTCATATCCAGATTATTAATTTTATCTTCCACTTCTTTTTTAAAATTCTTTACAATTTCAGAATTATCATCAATCTTTTTATTTATATTGTTTATACAAAATCTGATTTCTCCTTTAATAGAATTACTCTCCTCTCTCATTTCTTCTCTAATAGCATCAAATCTAATACTATTTTTATGACTTTCATTTTTCATTTCTTCCTTAATATTATGACTCTCATTTTTCATTTCTTCCTTAATAGCATCAAATCTAATACTATTTTTATTACTCTCCTCTTTCATTTCTTCCTTAATAGCATCAAATCTAATACTATTTTTATTACTCTCCTCTTTCATTTCTTCTTTAATAGCATCAAATCTAATACTATTTTTATTACTCTCCTCTTTCACTGAATTAATAATACCTTGACTCATTAATTCAAAATGCTTCATAAAATCAAACATTGAGAAATTCTCTATATCTTTCTCAGTTTTTACTACTTCTTTTTCTACTGTTTTAAAAATTATCTCTTCCTCCTCCTCTATTTCACTATCCATATTTTGAGTATTTTCTAATATTGTCTCAAAATTTACTAATTTCTCCACTTCTTTTCTCTCCTCACAACTATTATCCTCAACAATAAAATTAGACATCTCAACCTCTAAATCTTTATCCCAGTTATTCATTTCTATATTTTTTAAAATTCAGTTTTAGTAGTATGCAGTACTTATTATCAATATTTCAAAAATAATAATTCCCTATCAACCTTTCCATCTCCACTCAATTCACTTCTACAATTAATCATAAAATAGGATCTTTGAAAACTCTACACTATTTATTATTAACTAATTATATAACTACGAATAACAAAATTGTGTCATGTCATTAATTTTACACCTATGATCCACAGACAATTTGCACATAATATATTATATTAAATATACAATTAAAATATCTTAAGAATTGACATGGTCATATTACATAATAATTATTTGCCACATTTTCATCATTTACATATTTATTTGCTTATTAATTTAAAATTAACCTAGTATTTAATTTTTAAATAATCATATTATAGATACCATATGAAAATATAATACCTTAAATAATAAGATTTTCATTTAAATTTTATAACTAACATCTAATCAATCATAACTACTATTATAGAAATACTAAACTATTTATATTTAATAAATATACTAATCATTAATTCCCAAATTATACATTTTAACCCATACACTATTTTTACTAACAAATCTATACCTATCACTCTATTCCCCTAACATATACCAACCCTAAAATTGTGTATCCTAATCCTTAACTAAATATCTAAGCCTACAACGTTTGGGCGCCAAAATCCTAACTACCGTTTGTACCCTCACTTCTCGATATATGATATAATTTTAAAATATGACTAGCTCAATTATTATTATGCTCAGCTAAAATATATATAACTATTTTAATATATTTTTATAATACTATATCTTATCAAATTTATTATAACTTATCAAAAAATTTATATAGTTCAGTATTATGTACTCATTAAATAAGTACTTACTAAAATCATGAGACTATGAAGTGAAGTTACAAGTGGTAATTGGATTTACATTGAGTCAGTGTCTTTCACAGACACTATCTCAATGGCATAAGAATACTACTACCTCTTTATTATCTCACTACTACATCTACAGTACTCTTATGTCTTTTATAAAATTAACTACCTTTAATAATAATAGATAAATAAATCTCAATCTTTTGTTAAGGAAATATAATTAAATAATCTCAGGTTCTTCTAATTATCTTAAAGTAATAATAATTCATGCAGATAGGAATGATAAGGGATTTAATATCAAACCTAAATACACCTAATTTATTCCAATAATAATAACTAACAATAGTACTCTTTAGTGTACAACTTAATCTTATCTATTCTATTATAATATTAATCATTAAGAAAATAAGTAAATCATATACATGTCTTTTATTTCCATATAGTATCTTAATTTTAAAAATATACTAAAATCTTATAATTTAACAATCTGTGGCAATAAATAGTATTGTACTCTTATATTGTGCATTATAATTACTTTATGACCATTATAATATTATATGTTAATGTCAATCAATTTCTATAAATTACATTAAGAAAATATTGTATTTCTTTCTAAAAATAATAATAATAAATTCATATTGTGCAAATATTATGTTCATTCAAATTATCTGTTGTCAAATGCTGTGGTGCAAAATAATGAACTCGACACATTTTAAAATCAACTTAAAACAAATTTATTTACATCAACTTTAACAAATAACTTATTTACACTATTTACATTACAAGTGGAAACTAAAGAAAATAAAAATAAGAAAAATAATAATACAAGATTTTTTACACTGTTACTATTTCCATAAACATAAATAGATAATCTATACATTACTTAAATGTTTTATCAATAGCATTTAATTAAGTTTACGAACTTAAATTTTAATAGATATTATTTGTCATCAACTAATACAAGAAAAGGTTCTATGTAAAATATCATTCATGTATCATATGTAGATAAACAAACTTTAATAATTAAATGTTACTTCACCTAAGTATTACTACTATTTATATTATAATGTACTATTGTATATTACATTTACCATTAGCATTAATCTAATGTCAAATAATGTATAAACTGATATAACTTTGTAATATAATAACAATTATTGATTATAATTATTTATTTTATTTTAATGTAATTTCATACTACATGTCTTACCAAAATATGCAATACGTATATGTTCTTTTAAAATAATATTTTAAAATTATTCAACAATTTCAAATTTTATAAAGTATTATACCAAATAAATTCTATGATTCTTTACTTGTTATTCTGTTCCTTCCTAATAAACTTCTATCTACAAATATCATTTTAACCTTATTTAACTTCAGAAAAACCAGCTGACCAATTTTTTTTAAAATAATGATTATCCAAATTATCTTATACCTTATCATCTATATATGATAAACCTTCAATCAAAATATAAAAATTCTATAGAAAATTAATTTAACTTATCTAATAAAATACAAACAAAATCTAAATATTTTTATCACTTACTAACTTTTAAAAAAAATAAATAAATAACTTATACTAATATAATAGGTCTAATGCCTAATACTGTAATAGAAAACATTAAAATTTATTCACGAAAGAATCATATAATTATTTCTAGATTTCTCATATTACGTTGTACTAAATTTACATTATAAATTTAAAGTATGCATATTAAAATAAAACTGTTATTACTAATATTATGTGTGTATATTCTTTAAATATTTATACATCCATCCAACAATCAAATAACATTCGGTTGATCTAAAGAAAAACATAGCAAAATACATCAAATTATTATTATATAATTTTTACCACAAATGATACTCTAATGTACAGTCCGCCATACGATGTCCTCCAGGATTACAGTTTTACAAAATAATTTTACATTTACACTCAACAATCATTCTTTAAAACATTGCGTGTTGTATAATTATAAAAAATAAACTTTATGCAACTAAAGTGTTATATTAATATTTAGTTATTTTTTAAAAAAAATAAATGTACCTTTCCTATCTTTAATAAATCAATAAATAATTATATATTTATGTTAGTTAATAAATAAAAAACATATTACATAAAATCCAACGGTGTCTTCTTATACCCATAATTGTTCTTTTTCCTTGGTACAAATTTTCACCAAACATTACTTCCTTTTCCGGTACATCACGTGTTTTAAAAGTTTTTATGAAAAAAATGAAAACGTTCTTTTTTTAAAAAAAAATAAAATAAAAGTCAGTTCCACCATAAAACAAAATAATAATTAAAATAGTTCATAAGATCCGGATTCATTTCTTTTTAAGAAAAAAAAAAAATATTATTTAAAAGTTATTATTTCTAAATTAGTCAATAGTTTATAAGTTTCTTATTTAATTATTTTAAATTGACTTGGATATCCACGTATATATTATTTGCGCATTCCTTAACAAAATATTTAGGTAAGATTAATTTTAGATTCTTCTGTACGACCAGCGTTCAGACTTTACTAATATAATAATTTTATTTATAGGTACTTCTCTGCCAATTAAACTTTCGATTTATTTGCCTTTTAAGACTGTCAAAATTTAGTCTTTTAAACCACAAAGACTTCACAAGGCAAGTATTTATACAATTACTGTTAATTACCATATCTTTACTAAGATATATACTTAAATTTATAATCTACAAATACTTTCTTCATAAAGAAGTATTTCTTTTCTTTTAAAATATTGGTCTTTATAAAAATTAGTTCTAATTAACTTTTAAAATCATATAATATCCAATATATTACTTTTGCCCATCTGGTAATTCTCCTAGTTAATCCAGCGTCTGTTATATTCTTAGTATAATGTCTCCAATACATTTTATCCTTATACGATGTTTCCATGACTATTTGATAGTAAATTGAGCTTCGAGAGAGACGATCGATAGGAAATTATAATTAAATTAGCACTGCATATTTGTCGGTAAAACTTTTATAAATTATTTTAAAACTACTCTCCTATAATTTTAAAACGATTACGAGAGCGTCTATAATTTTACTTAGCTATTTTTAATAGCACACTTTACTTTAAAAATTACAATCATAATCCCCCTCCGAACAATTGAACCTTGGTTTTATACCGGAATAAACTCCCCACTTGATTGGTAAATTAAACAATCAACTTGCTAGCTTATTTACATTTTTACCAACAATACAGAATTAAAAATAAATAATGACTTATTTAATATTTATTATTTATCACATTATTAAATTCTTAAATTAATCTTTATCATTTATTTAAATTCATTAAACATTTTTTTAAAATATATTTTTTTACTTTATTTCATTTTTTTAACTTTTATAAGATTATTTTTGTAAACAAACTAAGTCTATTTTTATTCGTTATATTTTCTTAAAGCAGTATTTTAAAAATCAGATTTAATATTTCACATTAACTATTTTTATTTTTATCTCATGATAGCCAATATAATATTTATAAATTTTATAACAGAATTTTAAAATAGTTTTGCAACTTTACTAGAAAAACTCACAAGCATGTGTGTATGTGTCTAACTAACATCTGTTTTTACAACACAGATACAAACGCTTGTACTAATCCAAAAATAAACTAACAATGTCATTTTTTTAAAATAAATATTTTTAAAATAAACAATATATTATAACAATTTTTTAAAATAATAATTCGATATTATTAAAATCAAATATTAATCTTCTATTATGTACTACTAATAATTAAAATATTTATATTCACTTATTAAATATTAAGCTTTATCAACAATAAATATATGCATTTAATTTTAACTTGTCTTTTTAAAAACTTTAACTTTAAACATTTATTTATGAAATTTATTAATGCAGTATTGATCATGGCCAGTTTTCCCAACCATATACTATTATCATCTTTATTGAAACGTCTCTCTCAAACATTAGCACAATTTTCACATATCAAATACTCATAGATTACTTTAAATAAATTTTTTGAAAGATTATCATAAATAAAATTAACATCATATAGCTAAATATATTTT